>JABUQX010134141.1:0-23597 GCA_015478945.1 Trachelipus rathkii
GGGTAGAAATGAATGAACATCATTTGCGCTAATCCATCTCAAAACCTTTTCTTGGTAAAGCACTGTAGGCACCGATATTGAAAATGTTCGTACACAGGTTGAGCTGTTTGACGAGATCTTCAACCCTCTTTTTAATAACAGTAGTGTTAATAATCAGAAAAGTTTAGTTCCTTCTCCGAACCCTTGTAGGATCAGACCAACAAAGACGACGTTAGCTGGTAGTGCACCGGGAACACGCATAATTTGAACTCAACGGTCCATAGCTTCAGGGTTTGAACACTACAAACATCACTAATGAATATACGAAAGGTGCTTGCAAATGTATATATCTGGTTTTTTATGTTATATGTTAAGTCCGCATTAAAATGAAGAAATTTGGTTTTCTCTTTTCCTGTACTTTTATCCAAAGGAGACTTATTTTGATACTATAAGAGAAAATAAATGACTTGTGAAGCAAATACGGATCAATGTAGCTCGAATAGATCTAATAGGAATCATGATGGGGTAAGTGAGGAGTTTTTGGGAGAGGCAGTTTTGTTATTTACTGGATTTTGCTGATTAACGGGTAATGTAATGACATGCAACATTGTTTTAATAAACAATTATTGACTTTAAATCAATAGATCAATATGATCAATAGATCAATAGAATCAATAGATCATAGCAGGGTAGGGAGGGTGGTTCTGGGATGGTGGGTTTTGTGTACTGAGTCAGTTAGCAGATTTTCAGGTATAAAAATCGAAAAAATTTTTCTAACAGTTTTTTTTAACCACGTAAAAATGAAATAATTTTTAGTTCAAGTACAACATATCTTTTAAAACCAGAAGACAACAAAAAAAAAATAAATTTTATAAAAAATATACAGTAGATTAATGTTTAAATAAACAGATAAATGAGAAAACTAAAATACAAATAAATAAATACACTAAATTATTTTCACTTAGCTGGCTGAAATTATAAATATAAAAGGACATAAATTGGAGATAGAGTAAAAGTATAAAGTACATAACAAATACGAAATGTTTTATATTTGAGAAATTCATGTGAAAAATTGGTAATTGTCTTGCCCAGCGACTCGGTTGTTAGACAAATCGTTTACACAATTGCTGACTTGGACATCATTAGAAATAGCAGTGATGTGCTCAGTAATGTTGTACGATTTGATGATTGCCTGTCTAATGTATTGTATAAAGTGAGAGAGTGTCTTAATTTATGTTCGTGTGTGTGTGGAGTGTGTGTGGTGTTGTTGTGTGTGTGTGTGTGTGTGAGTGTGTGGTTTTGTGTGTAGTTGTGGTATGGTTGTAAACGGTTTGGTGCATGTTCATGGATTACATATCAGTAGGTTGATTTATCACAATAAAAAGATGAATAATGAAATAATAATATAATAATATACTTAATAATATATATAATATAATATTTATAGATAATAAAAATTTACAATAATAATAATAATAATAATAAATGATAATACTACTGTTTTGAAGATAAAAAACATTAATGTGACTATAAGGACAACACGCTGTAAATTGTAAATCCTTGCCGTGTACCCGCTATAAGTTCTTTCTCTATGTGCTCAAAAGAATATTTACAAGATTAGATGAAGCTCCCATTCCCTTGCGGAATTTCAAGTGTTATGGCTGTCCGCTGAACATTGGGCAGAACCGAATACGACTGTTCTCTGCATCTGGTGTTTTGATTCTGCCTTGCAGCGTACTAAGTTGCGGTTATTGTTTAGCGTGTCGGGTAGAATACAATTTACCATTAACCGCTATGTGTGTCTATGTTGTGGACGCTGAAGGCCTAGTGATCGCACGCGGTTAAGGTGTTTGTGTGGTTCCCTTTTTGGGAATACATAATAATAGTTATATAATACATAATAATCTATGTATAATAGATATGAATAATGTAATAATTATGAAATTGAATAATGAATGACATATATTACATAATCAATATAACTACATATGAGAGATGTGTATAAATTAATAATAAATAATAATAATTAATAATTTATATGAATATAGAAATTAATGATTAAATAAGCCCGTTGACCGGAGCAAGTCGGTGTCGAAGTCTTAGCAGCATTATTGCCATCACTGTCGTCCGTCAACTCCCAAATGATATGGAAACTTCTATAATTTGTTAGTTTATCTATGTTTAAAAATGTCCTGTTCACTAAAATTAGGGTGTGATTTGTATGATTCTCCTTTAATTTTTTGTTTATTATTATCTACGTTATCGGGGGGTTATTTTGAAATAATAAAATAATAATAGAAGTTGAAAACAAATATATTTAATAGTATAAATCTTAAAATAAGAAAAAATTTACTAGCCGAAATCTTATGTGAAGCACCACAACTGAACGACGTTTGCGTTGCGTCTGGCGCCGTGATATGTAGTCAGTGTGGGGTTCGCTGACGCGTGCGGCTCTCTTTTGTCGAAGCGTCTGGTCGGGCGTGTGGGGTAGAGACGGTATGGGCAGATAGAGAGTATTTGTCGGAGACAGCACCGGGGGATTGGCGTCGTATTGCGGGACGTCACTCAGACTCGACGATCAGCCGGGGGCCGGCAGAGACTGAGGTTCGAGATCCAGCTGGCTTCTGGCAGGGGTCTTTCAACGGCATCATATTCGAAATGCTATGACGGGCTTATAAACATATATTTTTGATACCAATATAATTATAATTATAGTTCAAATTATTTACTAGGAACCCATGCGAGGCCGCTTTATGCGGCGGAGCAAGCACCGGAGGCCGGTGGCCAGATCCGAAATCCGTATCCTACTTTCTGATAGCTCCTGCTCTATACTATCTTCCTAATTTCAGCCTTCTACGAGTGCATTTCAATTTTTAGGGGGTCAGGCCCCGTCCGCTCCTTATGGGTGCACTGGCCAGCGTAACCTCGGAGAGGTTTACGTCACCCGGCCCCGCTATGGGGGTGTGCCAAGTTGTTGAGACAGAGACTACCATGGGTGGCAAAACCTCTTCTAGATCCGTGTAGCGTGAAGTGAGTGCGGTGGCGGTGTCGTGGAGTGCGTGGTACGATGTGTGGTGGCGGTGTGGTGCGGTGGTGGGTGCCGGTGGTGAGGTATCAAGCTCTTGTGGGGTCTTAGTACACGTCGAATAGAGAGAGAGAGAGCGTTAATTAAAACATTTATTTATTATTTATTTGATTTTGAAGATATTGATGTTGATTATTTTAATTTAGTTTATTTAATTTTAATTTTATTAATTAATAAATTATTTATTTATTTAATTTGCAATTTACATTAATTTTGTTTTATGTTATTTAATTTCTTTTGTCATTGTTTTTTCGATAACAAAGCTTCGCTTTTTGTTTCGTCGATCTTAGAGATATGAGTGTGTCATAGTTTTGTGACCGTTTTAGTTCAATAATTTTCTGTTGTGTGAGGTGAATGATGATGTATGTGTAATGATAACAAAACCTGTTTGCCGTAGTGGTTTAAGGAGGGCTCCTGTATATAAACTATATGTATATAAGTATAGATGCCTTAAACGCATGTGCGCAGGCCGCAAAGCGTGCTGTAAATTATACGTATTAATAGTGATATACTATATATATATTTATTATATATACTATAGGGTATTAGGTAGTATGACGTAGTTTATATAGTATTAGCTAGAGTTAATATTATAGTTCTATAATTAAGGAGTGGCTGCGATTACAGTGTGGTAGTGATATGCATAGTAGTTGCAGTATAAGGTAGTAAGGAATGAGAACATAATTGTGAGCTAGATTTTTACCAGATAGTATTTATTGCTAGTGAAGTAACTATGGGAATAATACGGCATGGTGCGAGAGTCGTTATCTAAAATAGGAGGGCGACGACGTAGTTAGATATTTTAGTTTCTTCGTATAATACAGTATATATTAGGGTATTGGTCACGGGCCGAGCTATTTATATTTCTAGTAACTTATTTATATAGGGAGATGTATAAATATATAGGTTACGTCTATCTACGGGACCTATGTTGGTCTATTGTAGTTTTACTCGTTCTGAAAAGATTCGTAGATATCTAGTCTTATATAGCAATTACTAGATTTATACTACTGAGTCGATATATATTTATATAATGTAAAAATATTACTATTTAATCTGAAGAGTGATAATACGTAGATATTAAAAATATTCATGCGGATGGCGGACACGTTAGGTATTGCTCACTCCACCGCAATCGTAGCGTATAGCTCACCGGATATTTATTAGTCTATTATATAGTTACGCCACTGCGCTAGCTAGCTAGATATATGTCTATAGCATCATGTTTATGCTCTAATAGGTACTCAGTGAATTAGGCTCAGTAGTATAATATATATATAATACTTATAGAGTATATATACCTAAAGTATAAAAAATTTCGTTCAAGCAACGCATATATATAGTGTAATATTTATGTAGTGTTTTTGGAGGTATCTCAAATGCTGGGTCTGTCAGTTGAAAGACTTGTCTTTATCATAAGCACTATAGGCCTGTCATAATATATAGATAAAAAAGTGTAGATTGTAAACTAGTGATATATTAAGTATAATAGATATAAATAAAGAAGTAATGTTAGTCTGAAGCAAGTAAGTAGAATTATTATAGATAATCACTGAGCTATGAAAAAATCTTATAATGTCATGTACCATGTCTATGATACTAGATATTAAGCAGGCTTTCTAGTGCCGGAAATATACTAGTACATATTTATGCTTCTAATAGTATGTTATAAGTAGTATAAATAATTACTATTGGCTTTATATACTATAATATCCATATATCTAGTTAAAGTAGTATATTTATATCTTATCTACTATATATTTGTAACTATTATCCTATAGAGGTTAAGATATATATATCACCTATAATATAGTTATCATATTATATTATGGCTATATTACATATAGGAAATACTTATAGCTATATATATTATATAGCTAAAGCTCTTAGTAAAATACTAGACGTATATATATATATTTTTATGATTATAATTTATAGTATACAAATTTTAAGGTACCTATATATGTATTATTATATAAATATATATAGATTATAGATATACGTATACCTATATATTAAGGTATATAGTACGTATCTATTAAGTAATATATATATTAATTAATATTTTATAGTATTACATAATCTTTAATATATGGCAGGTCACTTTGAATATTCCCTAGATAATAAATCTAAGATACCTCATATACTTATATCTGGTAATAGATCATACTAAGAATATAAGGTTTATGAAGAAGTGAAATTTGTTGGTCAAAAACTAATTAGCACTAAATATATGTCACCTGCCTCAGTTATTATTTACTACGTAATATTCATAGATTAAAAATACTATTTATCAGGGCCTATTATATTATATTTTAATAATATATTACTGATTTAATAATAAAATTTGATAATTATATTATTAATACTAATTATTATTAATTATTGATATATTAATTATATTTATTATAATTAAATTATTGTATATGAATTTATTATGAAATGTAATTTAATTTTAGAGTAATTATTAAGTATTATTTATAGTTAATTGTATTATTTTAGTATATAGTGAGTTTAATTTATATATATTGGATATTATATATGAATATATTTATTATTCTATATTAGATTTATTATTATATATAATATTGAATTTATATATTATTATATTATTATTAATTATTTATTTATTATATAATTTATATATATATTATAAGTTTTAAATTATAATATATGATAATTATAATTATAATATATAATATTAATATAATATATAGATAATTATAATTATAAATATAGTTATAATAGTTATAATATATGTATATAATATATATTAGTATAAGTATTATATATATGGGACCATTAATATAATATAATCATAGGGGATACAGTTATAGACTGCCAGAGAGTAAGTATCGGTATGATAAGATAGGCACGAGGGTACTGATACGAGGGTTTGAAGTTGAAAAGTGTAGTAAGGATTCTATATCATTATACGTATATTAGCGGTGTTAAATTAATATTGATAGATAAGTTATGCGGTAAGTAAATTATCAGGTAGGATAACGGCTAATATATTATAATATTAAGTATAATATATTTATATATGAATTTTATATAAATAATCTATATATATATAATATATATATATATAGTACTTATTATATTATTATATAAGTAATATGTATATCAATATTAATTACTATTATATATATATTATATTATATATTAAGAATTATGTATAATATACTCTACCTTTGCCACCTTAAAACGATAATCCTGGCTACGACCTCGCATGTATATAATATTATATAGTAGTATATATTATACAATTATTATCATAATGACTTATATAATATATATTATATATTATATTTAATAATATATTATATAAATATACTGTATATGTATATAAATTATATAATTATAGATATACATATATATATATTATATAGTATTATATTAATTAACATTAATATTTAATATAATAGATTATATTATATATTATAATAGATTAGAATATCATATATAAGTAATTAATATAATAATGAATTAAATTAATATATATAAAATAATATATATATCAGAGTTTATAAGAGTATTATAATATATTATATAGGTTATATTGTATAGTCTAGTTGTTTATGTGCTCACGAGCACCGGTTTGAGTTTTTTGTGCGTCAGTACTTAATTCTGAGCATTCTCCTGTCTAGCCGCCACCATGTGGGGAGGTATCGTGTCAATCGCCAAGCTATACTCATGTAGCATATTTGACCTTGATGTGAGTGCACCACATCGCGCATTATTATACGCTTATGTCACAGAGGCTTATTGAGGTGCATCCATGTGCACCACAACGTCACTGGCTCTTTTGTCATGTGCGCGAACGTTATACGCATCCGTGTGACATACTCAGCACCGGAGAGCGTGAGAAATCCATCTGCACAGCGCTCAGGACCGCTACTATCCGGAGCTGAGTTAACTTAAAGATTGTGCGTGCAACCGTTATTTGGATCACGACTACTCGCGATAGTTTCTTCGGAGACCGACCGAGTGTGTAGCAATATATAGATCGCTCGAGTGCTATATATTATATAAGATTGAGTAGGTTATTAGAGCTATATATAGAGATATTAAGTTGCGTTATTTGAAATTAGTTAAATAGTTATTCATTAGAGAAATATACTTGGTACGAGTATTATAGGTGCACTTAGTGTGCAGTCGCAGGATGTCAGCTTAATATTTTGTACGTACGTCGTAGAGTAAGTAACTCACAGCCACTGATGGCTCATATCTTTAATGTCATTATATAATGGGATCACTACTTGGCGTGGGTACGTGACCGTTCAGACGCCTAGAATAGTGTGTGCCTTTAGTATCTATTTAGACTAGCCTTTAATATTATTATAATTTATTAAATCAGTATTTATATATATATAGTTAATATATATAGTATAGCTATTTAATATTTATATTTAATATTTATAAATGAATTCAAAGGGCAAAAATGAAAGTATACGAAAAGCTCCTGGTAAGCTGATAGAAAAAATAATAACACGCACTCAATTGTGTTACACATAATTGTTATAGTCGGATGATCTTAGAGTTATAAAATCCTCCATATGGAACCTAACCTAGTTGCCACCAATTGGTTCCTCTCCTTTTTTTTTAGTGGCTCATAAATCACACATTTCTATCTTTATACAACTGGAGTAAGCATCTTCTCTTTAATCTACAAAACACCATCGCTATAATAAAAACAATTACAAGACAAACACTCTCACATTATCTATCTTAAAAAGAAATATAAAAGGTGGTAATATTAAATAGGCAGTACGCACTATGCGGGAGTTAGTCTCCCATAGAAGCTTCCTAAAAATAACCCCTTATGCCACTGACCTTATGCCTCTAATCACAATTTTAAAGAGGCGAGAGCATATGAACTTGCCTCCCGTTGATGGATGATTTTGTGGCCTATTATTATATTATATATGTCTCAACGTAGGAGGAGAAGAAGTAGTGAGCCGAGAGAGGGCACTAGAGAGTTAGATGAGTAAGACGGAGAAGCTAGTCGCTATTGTATACACGATAAATTATCTGGGCAACATTTCGCTCTCAAAGATGTTTATAGGAAAGATTTGTCAATATTTTATTGTGTTGTTCTGAACACATTGACCACCCGTCTACCTTCCTGCCGACCTCATTGCGTTTTTGATTTTCTAATCGGAGAGTCAATAAAAGGTGTTTTTGTTGGAGATCGGATCAGTGGCGTCATCTGGCAAATACTTTCAGTAATGCGTTCCCATCACTGAAATATATATACTATAATACGTATAATATATATATTATTAGTCTAAATATAGTATAATATAGTATAGTATATATATATATATATATATATATATTATTGATATATATATTTATATCTATAGTTATATACTTATACCGTATAGTGTATATATATATATATAGTTATATATATATATATGATATGATATATGATATTATATATATATAATATATTATATATATATATATATATATATAATATATTAGAACGAAAGATGGCAACACAGGTGTCAAATTTCGGGTAAAAGACAAGTTCTGTTATGCTCCCTGTTGGCCGATTTTCTGAGATAAAAGCCTTGAATTATAGAATTGAGAGGCCATCGAGGATGGCATTTTCTAGCTGCAGGGACTAAGAAAGTTCGCGTGTAGAACGGTTCTAAAGGAAGTTGGTGTCGCAATGTTCATTAGCTAGGGAATATTTTGTAATTTTCTTGACTGCTATATTTAAACATAATAGAAAGATAATAAATAAATGAATTAAAATAATAATATATCTATATAATATATATATATATTATATATATATATTATTATACTTATATTAGAGTTATATAGTATATTATTATTATATTATAAGTATAGTTAATATATATATAGTATATAATAATATATATAGTATTGTAGTTAGGATTCTTGCCGCACTGTCATGCAATCGGAGGGCAATACACCTGTACATGCTGACGTGCGATTGCAGTGTTTGTGTGTTGTGTGGTCCTACGCCCTCCTCGGTCAACTAAAAGTAACCCAAACTCAAACAACAACAAAAAATATTATTATATATGTTAGTATATAGTATATATTATATATATGATATAGTATATAGTATATATATATAAGTAGTGGGGCTTAGTGAGTCAGAATTGGAATCTCTGGGATGATGGTGAGAAGTGGTTTAATATGTCCCAGACCTCATCATGGTATTGTAATAGGAATTGTAATCTTGTTTGGGAAGATCGAAATCCGGTAAATGTGATGGATTGTTATAGGAATCGGGTTTGATAGTTCTTTGAAATCCGGTATCAAGATTGAAGTAATAGTTGAAAGGGTACATTGTACTATATATTTGAAAAACTATCCAATATTTGAATCGCATGGTGATGTGATCGTAAATAATTTGAATCGGATTCGTAAGCGGATTTAAAAGCCATTTGTGAAACATTCGAGGCGTTTCTTTTCTTTTTTTTTTCTTTTTTTAGTTATTTACGTTTTACACCTGAAAATACTTTATACTCTTGTGTTATTTTTTTATTCATTCTTTACTTCTACCTATTTGCTTAATTAAATTTAAATTTCAGTGAGAACAAGTTTATTATGTTAGAATGACTGACAATATTTTTTGGTAGAAAAGAAAATTTTGATAAAAAATCTAAAAATTCTCGAAAGTTCAAATTGGTATTAAACATTTTATTACACTCAAAATAATGTTATATAAAATGTTTGTTGTATGCTCTTATTTGACATGTTCAAATGACAAAACAACATCCTTCTTAGTAAGGTAACTATCCGGTGAGTCCACCCCTTGAAATGAATTTAACAATCCTGAATCACATTAAAACCTACAAATTAATTACTTCATATAGTAAATGATAATCCACTAGTGTAATATTCAGCAAATGAGATTCCATTAGTCTAGTTTTCAGTAAATGAGAATCCACTAGTCTAGTATTCAGAAAATGAGAATCCACTAGTCTAGTATTCAGTAAATGAGAATCCTCTAGTCTATTATTCAGTAAATGAGAATCCACTAGTCTAGTATTCAGTAAAGAAGAATCCTCTAGTCTAGTATTAAGTAAATGAGAATCCTCTAGTCTAGTATTCAGTAAAAGAGAATCCACTAGGCTAGTATTCAATAAATGAGAATCCTCTAGTCTAGTATTCAGTAAATGAGAATCCTCTATTCTAGTATTCAGCTAATGAGATTCCATTAGTCTAGTTTTCAGTAAATGAGAATCCACTAGTCTAGTATTCAGAAAATGAGAATCCACCAGTCTAATATTCAGTAAATGAGAATTCTCTAGTCTAGTATTCAGTAAATGAGAATCCTCTAGTCTAGTATTTAGTAGATGAGAATCCACTAGTCTAGTATTCAGGAGATGAGAATCCGCTATTCTAGTATTCAGTTAATGAGATTCCATTAGTCTAGTTTTCAGTAAATGAGAATCCACTAGTCTAGTATTCAGAAAATGAGAATCCACTGGTCTAGTATTCAGAAAATGAGAATCTACTAGTCTAGTATTCAGTAAATGAGAATCCTCTAGTCTAGTATTCAATAAAGGAGAATCCTCTAGTCTTATTCTGTAAATGAGAATCCACTAGTCTAGTATTCAGTAAATGAGAATCCACTAGTCTAGTATTCATTAAATGAGAATCCTCTAGTCTTATTCTGTAAATGAGAATCCACTAGTCTAGTATTCAGTAAATGAGAATCCTCTAGCCTAGTATTAAGTAAATGAGAATCCTCTAGTCTAGTATTCAGTAAAAGAGAATCCACTAGTCTAGTATTCAGTAAATGAGAATCTTCTAGTCTAGTAGTATTCAGTAAACAAGAGTCCACAAGTCTAGTATTAAGTAAATGAGAATCCTTTAGTCTAGTATTCAGTAAATGAAAATCAACTAGCCTAGTATTCAATATCTGTCAATTTCATCCAAGAATGAATAATTGAAACTATTTTCGGTTTCTACTGAAAATAACCGCCAAAGGAGTTTAGGCACAATTTTGGAAAGTCGTAAATTTTTTCAATTAATATGTCATGAAATAAACATATTTTCTTGTTATAAAAACCAAGAAATCGCACTGAAATTTATTATAATTCACGTAGCTCAGGCTTCTCAAAGAACGAAATTGTTTCATTATTTTCACATGAATTAACAAAAATGTCTTTTCTTTTTGTTGCATTTATTTTATCCTTCAAGACAAGCAATTTGCATAAAAAATAATTAAATAATTTTCATTCACCAAGTTAAAATTTTTAAATTAGTTAAACACATTGCATAATTTAAGCTTCGTTACTATGCTTCTGTGCTATAAAAGAAGCTCAAGCTATTTTAAATCCATAATCAGAATTTTACATTATGAACATGAAATCTTACATTATTACATTCAGGAATATCAAAATAAATATTAAAATGTTAAAGAAATTAATTATGGCGTTATATATATATATATATATATATATATATATATATATATATATATATATATATATATATATATATATATATATATATATATATATATATATATATATATATATATATATATATATATATATATAACTTTAACTAACTTGCTATATATATCTTAGTAGTGATGGGACAGTTTGACCTCTACCACCCTTTTCGATATGAAGGAATAGAGATATAGGTCTGAAACTTGGAATATAATCTATGTATGTGTTAAGCTCGAAACAGTGTAAATTTCAAGTCGGTGGGATGTATATAGAGGGGGGTCGCCCCCGAGGGTCGATACGGATATTGCGCTTACGCCCTTGTTGCGGCTTCTGAGAGAGCAAGATTAGGCCTAAATAGCGTTAGGTTCGAGCGATGACTACAATCGTCGCAGACCGAAGATTATTTATCAGTACTGAAACGCGCGCACACATACACACACCCTCATATTATTATTATTATTATTATTATTATTATTATTATTATTACGAAGATTCGATTCCCAAAGGGAAGCGAATCTGAGTCGAAAACGATTCCTGTAAGGAATCGTTTTTTACTCACTCTGGTTCAGGCTCCGGCTCCGGCTCAGCCTCTGAGTCTAATATATATCTATGGAGGTTAGAGTTATCATATTGGGTTAAAATTTGGAGGATGGTTATATGGTGACGTAATCTTGTCGTAGCCGAGATTACGTACCCCTGGGGGTTCCGCGAAGGGGCCCCCCTAAAAATTAAAATGATCGTAGAACTGAAACTTGGAGAAAGGATTCGGATTCGGAGTCGGGGACAGAGTCGGAGTCGAGGATTCGGCTTTGGTTCAGGGCCCCACCGCTTGAGGGGGGGTCTCAGTTTAAGAAGAAATGCATGGAATGCAAAACAGAAGAAGAAGAAGAAAGAGAAAAAGAAGAAGAAAGGAAGGAGGAGGAAAGGAGGAAGGAAGAAGGAAGAAGAATGAGGAAGGAGGAGTCTAAGGAGTAGGCACAGACACCGGTGTAGGAGCCGGTGCGGTGCCAAGTTAATAAACATTCGTATAACAACAATATTGGTGTCTTTATATATGTTATTGGATCTGTAGATTTCGAAAATAATGGTTTCAGAACCATCAAGAAAAAAATAAATAAATAAATAAATAAATAAATAATAAAATTTCTTTTTCTTTTGTTTATAACTTACAAATTTACGTTTTTACATACCCTAAATCAGTAAATCAGTAAATCAAACCACCATCCAGCCACCATCCCTCCACCCTCCTGGCCATCCATGATCTATTGATCTATTGATCTATTGATTCAAATTATATTTTGTATAACATAAACAACATAAAAACAAATTCTTTATACAAAGATCAATCAATATATGCTGACGTAACAAGGTTTTCACATTAAGCTTACTTAGCATCATCTGAACTATGAATATAATACACAACGACAAACCTAACACACATCTTAAACAGGAATAAATGGTTAACATTAACAAAGTTTCACACCTAACAGTAAAGTAACTAACATAACATCCAAAAACGTAACTTATTCACACTTTGTCAAGCATGTCTCAAACATAACAATGTTAATTTTATTAACATGGTAATTCTGGCACAAAAATTTAACATAACCTTGTGTAATTATCATACAGACCAGCGAAAGTATGCTAACGTAGCAAAGTTTTCATATTAATAAAGTCAACATAACATTACCAGAACTAAGAATATAATACACAACGACAAATCTTAAGAAGCAAAAATCAACTGCTAACATTAACAACGATCACACTTAACACCAGTAAAGTAGCTAACAATGCATGCAAAGCGTAACCTGTTCATACTTTATCAAACATATCCAACATGACAATGTTAATTTATATTAACATGTAATGTTTAACAAAAATTTAGCATAACCTTACCTAACCATCATAATACCTAATGGGTAAAGACAAACAAAGTAAAGTTTTACTCTCTGTAAAGCTAAACTATGAACATAACATACTTAACACACAACAACCAGACGAATAAACAGCTATCATTAACAGCTTGGTCAATAAAGCGAACATAAGCGGGAAGTAAAACAAGTTTTTCATTTTTATAACATACAATTTTCATTGAAAAGAGCGTTATATAAATACATAAAAACATAAGTTTATTTTTAAATATATTAATGCATCTAATCATTTAATCAGAGAACATAGGATTCAACATAACTTGGGTACGTTCTATATATCTCTCTAAAGATTCAACACCCTTTGAAAGAATGTAAGTATAAAGGCCTTCAGCTAAACCATTTTTTGGCATATTTTGATTCAGCAGCACTCATTCTCTCATACAAGAGAGAAGTAAATCCAAGCTGATAGTTATTAACGCATTCCTGTATACTGCATTATACGGGAAACCACATGTTTCGGTGTAAATATCATAGATTACACCATGTGCTATATGTATTATGTCCTCAAGTATGTCAACATCGTTAAGATGCGATGTTAATTCGTTTTTTTATTCAATGGTGTAATATTTTCAGGTGTTCAGGCAGTGAAACCTATACATGTGCGATAGAAGGTCACACAATCGATGGCAGCAGTTGCGTACATCAAGGGTTTTAATATTGTCACACGACGAGAACACAACGTCTATTCTATTAGAACCATTTACGTTGTCTTCCCAGTTAGATATTTCACTAAGCGTTGATCTTTCGGATAACAAACACTTATCCTCTACCCATGCAGCTGCGATATCGATAATCTTGATAAATCCATCAGCACAAACGAATAAAGGTCTATTATTTGACCCTCTGGCAGGAATACAAGCAACGTAACGACCACCATTTGGTTTACGATTAAATATAAATGACACATCGTTGGGAATAACGAAACTCCTCGTGAAGATATCAACAACAAGCGTAGAGATGCGGGGCGATGTCATCGTATCAGCACGGGGAAAAATATCCTACTGAAGAAAATAGTGTATAAACAATCCTTAAAGATGATTCTTTCTTTCAACCAATCAAAGAGAGTAAACAAGAATACGACGCACGAACAAACCATATCAGTTCAAAAGGTGACAGTCACAAACGCCTTAACAACAACAACAACAACAACAACAGCAGCTTTAAAAAAAAAATTCAAAACATAACATAAAAAGAAGTTCTTTATATACTAACCAACCAATATATGCTAACGTAACATTGTTTTCACATTAATAAAGCTAACATAGCATTACCAGGACTAGGAATATAATGTACAATGACAAAACCTAACACACCTTACGTCTGAATAAACAACTAACATTAACAAAGTTCCATACTTAACAACAGTAAAGTACCTAGCACAGCTTACAAAACGTAACCTATTCACACTTTTTCAAACATATCTCTAACATATCAATGTTAATTTTACATTAACACTATTGATTTACTTCGCATTTCAAGTATCATTTCGGATAAACATAGCACAAAAATGAGTTCTTTATATACCAAGCAGCGAATATATGCTAACATAACAATGTTTTCACATTAATAAAGCTAACATAGTATCATATGAATTAAGAAAATAATGTACAACGACAAATCTAACACAACTTAAACACGAATAAACTGTTAACATTAACAAAGTTCCACACTTAACACCTGTAAAGTAACTAACATTGCATACAAAAAGTAACCTTTTCATACTTTTTCCAAGCATATCTCTAAAATATTAACGATGTACAACGACAAACCTAACACACCATGCGTACGAATAAACTACTAACATTAACAAACTTCCACACTTAACAGCAGTAAAGTACCTAACACTTCGTACAAAACGTAACCTATTCACACTTTTTCAAGCATATCTCTAACATATCAATGTTAATTTTACATTAACATCGTAATATTTAACAAAAATTTAGCATAAACCTGTCTAATCATCATACTGACAAAGAATATAATGCTAACGTAACAAATTTTTTACATCAACTTCGTAATATTTAACAAAAAATTCATCATAACCTCGTCTAAATATCATAATCCTCAGCGAATAATTACAAACATAACAAAGTTTTAACCAAACATAAAAAAAATAACAAAATTTTATCCTGACATAACAAAAAAATAAGTTTTTTGAATAAAATATCACAGTAAAGCGTAATAGTTTACTGATTTTAAAGCAGTAAATCAGTAAAACAAACCACCCATCCCGGCATTCCCCTACCCATCCCACCCGCCTGTGATCTATTGAACTATTGATTCAAGTCATATTTCGAGTATCATTTTGGATAAACATAACATAAAAATAAGTTCTTTATATACTAACCTACGAATGTATGCTTAACCAACAAAATTTTAGCATCAATAAAGCTATCATATCATACCCGCAACTAAGAATATAATGTACAAATGCAAACCTAACATACCTCGCGTATGAATAATCAGCTAACATCTTGAAAATTCCCTACTTATCAAAGGTAAGGTAGCTAAGAGGTCATACAATACTTGATATGTTCCCACTTTTCATGCATATCAGCAACAGGTAAAGCCGTATCATCTAACAAAATCCCTTAACAAAGTGACCAATCTACCAAAGATACCAACATCTTGAACTATGAACTGACACTATCTTCGTCAAAGTGTCACTCGTTTCGAATATAACATCATTTGACCTATGAATAAACGTAGACATTATCAAATTTCTAGGGCAAACCTAATATTACTCAACAAAAACTTAACCTAGGCGCACGTTTCTAACACATCAGCGTCAGTTAACACAGTAATATCTTACAAAAACTCATCATTTCTCTAACAAATCAGTGTTATTTTCACATTGTCATATTAATATTTAACATAACGTACCTAACTTACGAATAAACAGTTTTCATTAACCAAGAGTATCTAAAGCAATACATTACCTTCCGAGAGAAAACCCTGAGGGATGCGCCCCTTGAAAGAATGTGAATCCTGAGGAGGATCCCGAAGGGGTGTAAGCGGGCATTACCCCTCCGAAGGAGGGGTAAGGCCTCAGCCCTTCGGGCTGAGGCCCAAAGCCCGCTAAAACTTGAAATATTATTAATTATATTATACAAAGGGCAATATTTCGAGGATCAAATATTAATATAACAATAGGTAATAGACGTTCATATATATGCCTTAACCCACTGATATTCTTCTATCATTCCAATGATGCTGTGTTATGTAAGTGTTGGTCGGTATTTGTGTCGTCGCAGTCGTTTCTGGTTGTAACCTTGGAAACATGCTTGAGTCTTTTCACTGGCCCACCCAGTGAAATACAATAATACGTAGTACGTGACCTCCAAGCATGTACATATTTTAGATAAACATAATGTTCTAAGCCCTTTGCAAGAAATTCTCTCTATAGCTATACCCACGATAGGTCCATTCACACCAGGTACACGAACTGCATAACCTTTTCTATTTTCAGTTTGATACAAATTTAAAATCGGTTTATCTTCTGGTGGATGCATGTTAGTACATTTGTTCATTGAATTATTTTTCCTTCGTTGGGGTCAGTACAACTACTACTACTACTACTACTACTACTACTACTACTACTACTACTACTACTACTACTACTACTACTACAAGTTTGGCCAAGAAAATTAAGCACACCTTGTACACACACACACAAACCTACACACACACACACACACACACACACATATATATATATATATATATATATATATATATATGTATATATATATATGTATGTATATAAATATATATATATATATATAACTCTATATATATAACTTTACCTTCTTCTTGCTCATATCTACATGCAGCTACATACATACATATATATATATATATATATATATATATATATATATATATATATATATATATATATATATATATATATATATATATATATATATGCGTGTGTGATGGCAGATTTGCGCAGGCGCGGGCTTTCTATCGACTTTACCAACATCCGCGGCTTACTCTCTAACTCTGCATCCGTGGAATACCACCTCTCTAATTCTAACCCTAACCTTTTGCTCTTGTCTGAGACACAGATGGCTAAGAATTCATCCTCTAACTCGTTTAATATATCTAACTATAACTTTTTTAATAATTTCCGTCTAAAGGGTGGAGTATGTGCCTATGTGAACATAAACACTCCTGTAACCCCGTCTCAATGAAGAACTCGAATCTCCTAACTCCGATGCTCTGTGGCTTAAAAATCTTTCTTCCTTCTACTACAATAATTTTGTGCTTCTGCTACTGTTCTCCTAACAGAACAGATTTTCACTCTTTCTTTGAATATCTTACTACTTCTCACGAGACTGTTATATCTTCTCATCCAAATACTGAGGTCCTCTATTTGAAGGGTTTCAATGTACACAACACTGAATGGTTGGGATCCTCTCATACTGATTTAGGTGGGGAGGAGGCCGAATCATTTAGTATTCTCAACGATCTGGAGCAACTAATTAAAGAACCTACACACATTCCGGATGCGTCCCAATCAATTCTTGAACACACTTGACCTATGTTTCACCACTAGTCCTTCTCTCTATAAATACACCACCTTCGCTCCTATTGGAAAATCTGACCACAACCTTATATCTCTAAATTTTTAATACTTTCTCCAACAGCTCCATCCTGCCCTACCCGTTTTTTCACTTTGATCGGGCTGATTGGGGGCCCCTGCGTTGCTTCTACGCTAACTATAACTGGAATGACTGCTGTCTCTGCCTGGTGACGCTTCGACTTCGCCGATAAAGGGTGGGAGCTGTCGTTGACGGGATGAGGTTCATTCCTTCTTCGGCTAAATCTTTCTCTCCTCATCACAATCCATGGTTCGATCGTGCTTGTTTGCTCTGGCCATTCAGGCTAGGGACAGGACAGCGCGTATCGGGAGTGGAAAAATTCTCGTTCTCCTATCACTCTTGCTAATTTTCATTCAGCTAGAAATCGTTGCAGGGATACTCTTCGACGAGCAAAGCGGGCTTTCATCAAACGAAAGTGCGCTAACCTCCTTGGTTTTCCTACTGACAAATCTTTCTGGCTTCTTGCCAAAAACATCTCTAACAACTTCTGTAAATCCTGCCTTTCCTCCTCTTATTCGATCTGTTGGTTCTGATGCTAATTCTCAACTGAAAAGGCCAATCTCTTCGAGGCCTCCTGTTTTCCTCTAACTCAACCCTGGACGATTCTGGCATTCCTCTTCCTCCTCCTTCTCCTCTCAGGTGTCCTATGCCTTTGCCTGTGATTACATTTGATCGGGTGCATAGGCTCCTGAAATCTACGAACGTTAGGAAGGCGGGTGGCCTGGATGGCGTTCCTCACCGAGAGTGAGTGTGCTTCCGTGCTATCCCCGCCCCTCGTTCAACTAAATTCTATGTCTCCAATACTAACACTTTCCCTGCAGTGTTGGAGCTTGCACATGTCAACCTATTCCGAAAAGGAAGCCCGCTCAGTCACGCTGCAACTATCGCCCTATAGCTCTCACTTGTATTCTATCTAAGATCTTTGAAACTCTTCTCAACTCTCATTTCTTAGATCATCTGGAATCTCATTCACTTCTTTCCGATCGCCAGTACGGCTTTCGGCGCTCGAGGTCTACTGGCGATATACTTTCCTATTTAACAGATTTATGGTTTTCCACCCTTAGGAACTACAGGGAGACTTGCGTGGTGGCGCTTGACATATCAACATTTGACCGGGTATGGCACGCGTCACTGCTCTCCAAGCTCCACCTAGCACAGTTTTCCTCCTTCTCTTTGCCGCCATAATCTAGTTTTTCTTTCAAATCAGCTCAGCCATCGGCTGTTTGTTGATGGGTGACTTCTTCTTCCTTTTCTGTCAATAGTGAGTTGTTCCTCAGGGTTCTGTCTTATCTCCTACTTTATTCCTACTTTTCGTATGATCTTCTCACCTGCACATCTAACTCTATTCACTTTCTTATGCCGATGACTCGACCCTTCACATTCTTCAACTCATTTCAATTCTGCTCCTTCTTTTTAGAATTGCCTCGTCTTAATCTTTCCGATTCTATTCTCGCTGATCTGGATAGAATTTCCGGATGGGGTCGTCTGAACCTTGTGAAATTCAATTCTTTAAACTCAACTTCCACAAATCTCCCTCTCTAAGACACCTTCCAGCTTTTCCCTATGTAACAAGGCGGTTCTCTCGTCTCTCCTGTCGACAATATAAACATCCTTGGCCTTAACATAAACAAAATATCTTGGAAACCTCATCACAACGGTTGCTAAAGCGGCCTCAAAAGAAACTGGGAGTTCTGTTTAGACTGCGAGAGAGACTTTCCACTACTTCTCCGAATTACTCAAGCTATAAAGGGCCTCATCCGCCTTGTTTGAATACTGCTCTCTCATATCTGGGGGGCTCTGGTTTCACCCGGCTTTTTGGACAGGGTCGAGTCAAAGGCCAAAAAGGCTTATAAACTATTCTGTACTTTCCAGTTCACTTGACCCTCTATCTTTGCGGCGCGATGTTGGTGCTTTATCTCTTTCTATAGGTACCGCAGCGGCAGGTGCTCGAGGGAGCTTATCACTCGCGTACCTCCACCTTTGCGTCGCCCTCGTAGAACTAGGGGTGCTGTATCTGCACATGAGTTTTGTGTTGATGTATCTAACTCCAGGCTAGTTCGCTGCGGTGCTTCCTTCTTTCCTGCCACATCTATTCTGTGGAATTCTCTTCCATCTTCCGTGTTTTTCCTACTGAATTTAATCTCCCCACTTCAAAGCCTGCGTCTGTGCTCATCTGCGCAATTTGCTTTTAGTTGTTGACTTCTGAGGCGTGAAACACCCCTCCTTAAATAGGGCTCTGCTGTGAGAGGGGGAGAACTGTAAAAATATATATATATATATATATATATATATATATATATATATGTTTTTATTTTTTTTCTATATATACATATACATACAACTCTAAGAACATATATATATATATATATATACACATACATACAAAACATATATATATATATAACCTTAATAGTATATATATATATAATATAACCTTAGCATATATATATATATATATATCTTACTATATATATATACTTTCTTTCTAACATGACTATATATATAAATAACTGCTATAAATATATATTTTTATATATATGACATAGCATACATCTTATCCTCTCCCCGGTAAGGCTCACGAGAGCCTGTGTCCGGTGGGCCCAACCTCCGCTTCCATTGTGTTCTATCGATCACGATCCCATCCGCCATCAGCTCATCCATTGCAGGCATCCGGTGTCTTCTTAATGAATCCTCCACTGTGTCTCTCCATCTCTTCCGCGGTCTTCCTCTCGGCCTCACTCCCTCCGGTCTCCACCTCCTACTGGCAACTCTCTCTTCCTCTCTCTCTCACTGCATCCTCTCCAGGTGTCCCCACCATCTTAGTCTTGCTGCATCCACTTTATTCATCATGGGTTTCACACCCACGCTCTCCCTCACTGTCTCGTTTCTCACTCTGTCTCTCCTCGTCTTTCCAATCACCGTTCTCAACACATTCATCTCCGCTGTCTGAATTCTACTCTCCTCTCTCCCTGTCATGCTCCATGTCTCTGCCCCATACAACAGTATTGGTGTCAACACTCCCTCGTATATTGCTCTCTTCACCTCTTTGTTCATATATTTATCTTTCAAGATGGGATATACTGCTCTTACAGTCCTGCCATACTGCTCAATCCTACTTGTAATTTCCTTTGCACACCCCCTTCTCTTCCAAATGTGCTTCCTAGGTATTTATATCTGTCCACATTTTTAATCTCTCTACCGTCTACCTCCACTATTAACTCCTCCTCCTCCTCCCTACTTACTATCATTATTTCTGTTTTCTCCACATTCATATTTAATCAGCTTCTCTCAATTTTTCTGCGAAACACAGCACCATTTGCCTCAACCTCTCACCATCTTCACTCCAACACGCCAAATCATCTGCGTATACCATGATGTCTCCGTCAATCTCCTCTAAACTCTCCTTTACACCTCTTATTACTGTGTCCAAATACGCTATAAACAGTATCGGCGACAACACACTACCCTGCCTTACTCCAGTTTTTACCTCAAACCATTCCTCGTTTTTATATCCTGTTCTTACCTTACTTAAGCTATTCACATATGTACTTCTTACTGCCTTTATCAGTCTATCTTCAACTTCATAATCCCTCTCCAGAACTCTCCATAGCTTCTCCCTGGGTACAGAATCAAATGCTTTCTTCAAATCTATGAAGGCGATATATGCCTTCTTGTTGTATTCCCATGTCTTTTCCTGTATCATTCTCAATGCGAACATTAAATCTGTAGTGCTTCTGCCACCTCTATACCCATACTGCTCTTCACCTAATCTCGGCTCTATTTTTGATCTTAATTTTCTTTCTAATATTCTTTCATATAACTTCGCCATGTGGTCCATTAGTGAGATTCCTCTATAATTTTTACAATCTCCTCCTTACCTTTATAAATGGGAACTATTATTGACCTTCCCTAACCTTCCGGCACTCTACTCTCCACCCAACACCTGTTCAGAAATCTCAGCATCAAGGCTTTCAGCTCCTCTCCTCCCTCCTTCAGCAATTCTATATGTATCCCATCCTCACCAGGAGTCTTTCCGTTCTTCATTTTCCCTAACGCCTCCACAAATTCCTCCTCCGTTATTCCCTCCTCCTTCACTTCCTCTTCGTTTCTCTCCTCCTCCTTTCTCTCCCCTTCCTCTTCCGGCTGCACCTCCACATTCAGCAACTCATCAAAGTACTCTATCCACCTTTTGTTTTTTTCCTCCGGGCTTACCAATGTTTCACCATTTCTATCTTTGATATTACATACTCTCCTCTTCGCTCCTCTATACGTTCTTGCCAATCTAAAAATCTTCTTCTTGCCTTCCTTCATATCATCCATCAGCTCCTTTGCTATATATATATATATATATATATATATATATATATATATATATATATATATATATATATATATATATATATATATATATATATATATATATATATATATATAATAATATATAATATATATATATATATATATATATAAATTGCTATTATGTTTGTTTGTGAATTCATTTATTTATTTACAATTCAAAAGAAAAGTGGAACATGATCGAATACCAAAAAGAATTTTATGAAATATATTTCCGTAAAAATGAATATAAAATGACGAAATACAACGTGAAAATATGCACTTTAGTCTGTGTTGCTATCGCTATATTATTATTATTATTATTATTATTATTATTATTATTATTATTATTATTATTGTATTATTATTATTGTGTGTGTGTGTGTGTGTGTTATTATTATTATTATTATTTTTATTATTATTATTATTATTATTATTATTATTATTATTATTATTATTATTATTATTATTATTATTATTATTACTATTGTTGGTGTGTAATCGATGATTATTTAAATATTATTATCATTAATATTATTATCATTATTATTATTATTATTATTATTATTATTATTATTATTATTATTATTATTATTATTATTATTATTATTATTATTATTATTATTATTATTATTATTATTATTATTATTATTGTGTGTGTGTGTATTATTATTATTATTATTATTAGTGTGGTTGTTGGTAGTGTGTGTGTGTGTGTGTCATTTTATTATAGTGTTATTATTGTGTGTGTGTGTGTGTGTTGTTATTCGTTCTTCACAATGTTCGTATTATTATTATTGTGCGTACTGTCGACAACCAGGTATCCTGTCAAAGAATATTAAAAAATTTAACGTTAATTGCGAAATTCAAAAAATAATTTCAATTTTTTCTCTATCACTGCAGATTTTAAAATCTGGTATCCCTCAAATTTTCACCAGTAATTCAGGAGAAATATGAGTTAACCTGTTAAATTTAAACGATCTACTTGAAAAAACTATAAAAGTAACCGATCTATCGTTCTGCCCAGCCACCCATCAAGGTGATCTCCGATGTTTTGGGTTTGTTAGTCAGAGTATCATTCCGTTGTCTGTTCTGTGCCTGTAGCTGCGTTATGGTTGCTTTTCGAGATAAATTTATTTGTACTATTAAATAGCATTATGAGTATATTATATATATATATATATATATATATATATATATG
>JABUQX010134142.1:5000-7500 GCA_015478945.1 Trachelipus rathkii
GTTTCACACCCATACAACACCGCTGGTACGCAAATTTTTTCAAACATACTTATCTTAACTTTCTGTGATAAATCCCCCCTTTCCATAATTCTCTCAGACTACTCAAAGCTCTCATTCCTTCTCCTACTCTATGTTCTATCTCCTCCTTCATCCCTCCCCCTTACCCAAATCCATCCCTAAATATCTAAAGATCTTTACTTCTTCCAATACTACACCCCCTACTCTAACCTCTGACCCCTCCCCCTCCTCTCTTTCCTCTTCCTCAAACACTAACACTTTACTCTTACCTGGGTTTATTTTAAGCCCCTTTTGTTCACACATTCTCTCAAACTCCCTCACCAAATACCTCAGCCCTTCCGCGTTCTTCGCCACAAGGGCAGTATCGTCCGCAAACAATATCATGTTCACTTCCCTTCTATCATTCCCATTCATCAATTCCACCCCCCTCCCCTCCCTCACCATTCCTCTACAAACACTCTCCATAAACAAATTGAAAAGCCACGGTGACATTACACACCCCTGCCTCAATCCTCTCACCACCCCAAACATCTCACTCTCCCCTCCTAACACTCTCACACACATTCTACTATTCCTATAGAAGGCCCTAATACCTTTACCTAATTTACCCCCCACTCATTTTCCTCCAACACCCTCCACAATTCCCCCTCTTCACTCTATCATATGCTTTCTCTAAATCTAAAAAACACCCATACACTTTCCCTTTCCTCTCCTGCTTTTCTCCACAAGCATCTTTAGTGTAAACACCTGGTCCACACACCCTCTTCCCTCCCTAAATCCTCCTTGTTCTTCCCCCATTCTCCCCTCCGTTAAACCTCTCACTCTCTCAATCAGTATTCTCCCATACACTTTTCCTACCACACTTAAAAGACATATACCTCTATAATTCCCACATTCCATCCTATCCCCCTTCCCCTTATACAGGGGAACCAAACAACCATCCTCCCAATCCTGTGGTACCTCACCACTCCTCCAACATATATTAAATAACCTATACAGCCATTCCTCCACCCCTATGCCTCCCTTCTGCAACATTTCCATTCTCACACCATCCAAACCTGCGGACTTCCCTTTTTTTCCTTTATTCAAGGCCCTAATAATTTCCTCCATTTGTATTTCATCCTCCCCCTCCCTCCCCCATTCATTCCCCCACCTCACCTCTTCCCAATCCCCCACCCACTTCATTCAGTAATCCACTAAAATACTCCCCCCACCTCTTCCTCACCCTTTCCTCTCCTCCTATCCACTCCCCATCTCCTCCCTTAATCCTCTCCCCCAACCCCTCCTTCTTCTTCCTTTTTCTATTCACTTCTTTCCAGAACATCTTACTTCCCGATTCAAAATTTTCCGTCACTTTTCTACACCACTCATCTTGCTCTTCTCTTCGTCCTCTCCACCGCCCTCTTTGCTTCCACTCTAACCCTTCTATATTCCTCCCAGCTTTCCTCTCTCCTACTTCCCAACCATTTCACATAAGCCTCCTTTTTCCTTTTCACCACCTCCTTCACCTCCTCATTCCACCATTCACTCCCTTTCCTTCTGCTTGCACCCACCCTTTTTCCCCCACATACCCTTCTAGCCTCTTCACATACTGCCTCTTTAAATCTCATCCCCTCCCCCTCCACCTCCCCATTCCTGTCCCTCTCACGTCTCTCCACCTATCCTCCATACCTCTCCTAAACTCCCTCTTACACACTATCTCCTCCAATTTTTCCACCTTTATCACTTCTACTCTCCTCTTTTCTCCCCTATCCCTAACCATCACCTCTCCTCCCACCCTTATCCTGGCAAACACCAAATAGTGATCCGATATCCCCCTCCCCGCCCCTCTAAATACATTTACATCCTAACAATCTGCCTCTATCCTTCCCATTTACACACACATAATCCAGTACCGCCCCCCCCCATTATCTCACTCTTCCATGTATATATGATTCTCACTTTTGAGACAGAAGTTTCCCACTATCATTCTTCTTTCAACACATAACTCTAACAGACTTTCTCCGTTAACATTCCTCTCCCCCTACCCCAAATGGTCCTATTATTCTTTCCACCCCCCTTCCCACTCCTGCATTCAAATCTCCCAATAGACAAATTTTATCATTTACCCCAAAACTTTCCCAACACTCATTCAACTCACTCCAGAATCTTTCTCTCTCCTCCTCCCTCGCTCCATTCACTGGTGCGTATGCACATACAAAAACCCACATTTCCCCCCCAAATTTCACTTTCACCCACATTATCCTGGAACTCACCTGACTACACACCCTTACCTTATCCCACACCTCTTTCCTCATAACTATTCCCACCCCTTCCCTCCCCCTCTCATTCACCCCTGATATCACCCCCTTGTACTTTCCAAAGTCCACCTCCCTCTTTCCCTTCAACTTAGTTTCAGTTATCCCCAGCACATCCAACCTTTTTTCTTCAAACATTAACCCCACTTCCTCCCTCTTCAAATCCTCGTTTACCCCCCCCTCAT
>JABUQX010134142.1:15000-24132 GCA_015478945.1 Trachelipus rathkii
TGAGTGCCACATAGTGCCAAGTGAGTGCCGCACACAGTGCCAACTGAGTGCCACTTTTTTCAAAGCCTTTTCTAGCCTCCCCTGAGCCTAGAATAGCGCCTAAATATGGGTGTCTTACCCTAGGTAATAAAGGTATGAGGAATTCGAATGGGGTATATTTACAATCTGCCTAGAATGCTTCTGCCTACTACGAGTTAGTATTTTTACTAACACTTATAGCATGACAGAATATATATCTAAGAGTTTTACACACGTTGAGAACAGTGACCGCAAACGTTTCGAGTCCGCGTCCGCATGGTGAAACACCGTCGCGAAAACCGCGCCGCCGCGTGCGCCGCGCGCAATATTTCCCGCCCGCCGCGTGCGCCCGCAGGTCGCAATATTTACGCGTAACCGCCGCCGCGTGCGTCCGCAGACGCAAAAATTTCCCGCGTGAAACGAAAAAATATGATATCATGTAAACTATTCAAAGAATTTCTTTTCAAATATACTATGAGTCATTCATTTTTACTACAATTGTACGAAATTTTATTAAAAACATATACTTTACATACCTTAAAGCAGTAAATCAGTAAATCAATAGAGGTGTTATTACCTAACACCTAGGGGATTAGTATGCTTTTGTTTTACTGCTTTACTGCTTTAACTCTCTGCTTTACTGCTTTAACTCATATACATTACATACCTTAAAGCAGTAAATCAGTAAATCAATAGAGGTGTTACCTAACACCTAGGGGATTAGTATGCTTTTGTTTTACTGCTTTACTGCTTTAACTCATGTTTTACTGCTTTAACTTTCTGCTTTACTGCTTTAACTTACATGTTTTACTGCTTTAACTCATATATTTATTAACATTACATACCTTAAAGCAGTAAATCAGTAAATCAATAGAGGTGTTACCTAGGGGATTAGAATGCTTTTGTTTTACTGCTTTACTGCTTTAACTCATGTTTTACTGCTTTAACTTTCTGCTTTACTGCTTTAACTTTCTGCTTTACTGCTTTAACTTTCATATTTATTTACATTTTTGTTTTATTACTTTTTATTTATTTATTTCTATTTTATTTTTTGTTTTAATACTTTTTATTTTTAATTTTTAATGTAAGAATAAAAACACACAGAGTTTCTGTTATATAAACATTTTATTTTAATAAAATTGTACGAAATTTTATTAAAACCTTTTTATATATACGAGTTTTTGGGGGGGGGGTAGTAAAATCGCATTTTTTCATTTTAAAGCATTTATTACATAATTAGAAACTATAAAATCATTGACATACAAATTTTTAGCATCAAATATATTTACAAGTTTATTAAAACATACATTATTTAAAAACACATAATGAAATAAATACAATAGACTCCACATAAATTAGAATATAAGGGTTGAACAGGGAAAGACATAGTTTTTACACAACAGCTTACATTATTATATTTTAAAAATAAGGTGATATAATGATTATTTAATATAAGTTTTAAGTTCAAAGAATCAATTATGTGAACAGCATCATTTTTTGCTCTATAAACGGAAATCCAATGTCCTGTTGAGGTGATGTGACGAGGCAATGTATTGAATATGAGGCAGGTATCCTTCTCCAACTTTACAGCGTTTATTTCGTTAATAGGAACACCACCTAAAAGCGATGTTCATTTTAAACACCGATTTTTATTTCCTCTTTCATTCATCTTAATAATTCAAAAGTACGTTTGGCGTACTCTGTCAATTTCACTGAGTTGGATGCTCCAACAGATAGACGCACTACAGTGGTGGGTGATTGTAGACTCGATGCCAAAAGGAGACTTAGTCCTAAGGTTCCTTTTCTCAAAATGTTTAAATGATAGGCGTTACAAGCTGAAAGGTCTGGAGATCATATGCATATAAATTACTATTCTTCGCGTACTCTTCAAGATTTAAGCCTGTTCCGCTATCATTACATGATACAGTATTGGCTATTAAGTCGTAAAAAGGCCGCGTACAGAGAGATAGGTCTCCGTTGTATAACATTTCATAATCACGTCCGTGAGGTAGTCCATTCACATGTAAACTGATACCCCTAAGTCCGAAAGGTGTGAATTTATAGGGTGACTTTTTATAATTCCCGGAGTAGGCTTCATGTTCCACAATCCCTATTATTACTTTCTGTGGTAAATTTCCGTTCACAATGTTTGGGATATTGATACTCGATAATCCTTGAGTGAAATTAAATATCTTGGTTTCAACTCTCTTAATAGGGTACTTTGCTGTAGTATTCAAAAGCGAATTTTCAATTTCCAAATGTCGCTGTGGTGATAATTTCACTTTTCTAACATAGAGATAAGCCTCCAACAGTTTGAAAACAGGTTCAGGACATACAGCTGTAGCAGTAGGCTTACTTTTTATTTTAAGAGCAAATTTAGGATTTGATCGTGATAAAATGATTCTAGTATCTACAGATGGTAGAATGAGTCTTTCCTGAGAGAAGATATCACCATTTAATCGACCGTAAAATTCATAAGTATTATTTATGACTTTAGTTGCTTTATCTATATGCGCAGCCTCATCTTTGAAACTGTAAAAACCACATGATTGGAGATGAGATTGTTTAGCGTCGTCTGAATAATTTAACAAATGTTCTATATAGCTTCTATAAGGATAATTAGCCGCTGACGCACCTAGTGAAGTCCCGTTAAGATAGACTTCAACCTGGGTGAAACATGTATACAGGAAATTTGATTCTATATATAATATATGGTCATCACTCACCCGAAGGAAGATCTGTACCATCAGGTTTTGTCAACTTCGTTTTTACATATAAAAACACATTAGAGGGATCTAAGTACTGATCCGAAGTACCTGGAATATTGAACTCTAGAGGAACATCTGTGTTGGTAATTGAATGCAGAGGATTAATACTGATAAAGTTGGATTCGTTAACGCTAATCTGTGTAGGGTTCATGGAGAAGAGATCCAATTCACTCTTACAACAATCAGGACTAGAAGGATGAAGGAAATGCATCTTGCATGTGCGAGCTCTGGTCGTATAATGAACATTTTCATGAAAAACCTTACTTATATACACAGCTCGTATAAAAGTTATCAGTTAGTAATTAAATAGCAAATACATCAATACATTTTTTTCTTTAGAGGTTTTTTCCGCTTAGTCTTTTTCTTTACGACAATCTTCTTGCCCCCTCGTCCTTGACCTGACATTTTACGTCTTATTTTACGCTTAACATCATCCAACATCTCATCTGAAACATCGGCAATACGTCTTTTTAATGCTGCACGAGGATTATTTCCAGCAGCAATATCTTGAATAGTATGCAAGCCTGTTCTTATAGCTTTTTTACCTATATACTCCCCACCTCTCCTGAGTAGAGGTCTTGCACTTCTCCATAGCTTGGCAAAAAATCCACCAAGGCCATACCCCCTTTGCATTTTTGATCCTCTGAATACCCTTTCTTCCTCCATTATTACAGGAGTGTCTTTCTTATACTATCTTTACACTGTGAGAGTATGTTAATGAATGAAAAATATATCTGGCTACACCTCTTATATATATATTCCATTATGCTGTAATTACTGCATCTGTTTCTTTCTAATATGAACTTTGCATAACAGTGCTCCGTCTGTAAAGGGGAAGGGATTTCCTTCTACATCTTTTATATGCACGCGTACAGAGTCAAAATTTGATCTATTCAGAGGAAGATAATGAACATTAGGGAATGTTATAACTTTACTCTCTTGGGGAAAATATACTACTCTTAATAGAGGAGCTTTAGTATTACCTACATATTGATGATCAATTATATTTGTATATACATAAGCCATACCAGGGTGGCTGAGCATCTCGGACGGTGTACATGTATAATGCAGTACTCGGTCTGCTTCATCTTTTTGTTCATGTGCAGTCATGCGGTTGTTCTCCACAGATAGTATAATCCTCTTCAACATAGTAGGGATATCATGAAGTATATCCAGCTCACCATACCGTTTGCGGATATGTTTTCGCTGCCACTGTGACCGTTCGAGAAAAAACGTATCACGGTCTCTCAGGTTTACACTTACTTTTGATCTTAAAGATATTATTACTTTATCTTCATAGGTACGCAAATCAGTTTTGTATACCAAATCCTTACACATAATACTCATATCAAAGAGGTCGTTTAAATGACTGAAAATAGCAGGCACCGATTTAAAATAAGACCGTCGCAGAGCAAATTCTTCAAAGAAGTATTCTCTTGTAGCAAATGTTGTCGTAATTCGCCTTTTTCGCAATTGTAGGTCCTTCAGATAGCGAGTAATATTCCACTTGTAATATAGTTTTCAACACATTCTACACTTCTGTACACCGCCATCCAGAATAGATTGTGAGGTAAATTTTCTATGTCCGTATTTAATATCATTTCACATAATCCTACTTCGTATACCTCTCTTTCAAGCTGAATAGGATTCATTAACATAGTTGTAAAATCAGCGAGTTTATTATCAGGATGTAAATCCAAAGAGGCTGAAGACGGGAGAGTTAAATAAAAGTGGTCTACACTCTCCATGATTATAATGTCAACTGATTAATGATTCTTAACTTCACTTGCTTTTATATAAGTATTAAACTTAGCAGGATAACCCCTCCATTTCACCAGTACCTGTTTATTTTTTCCTTTACCTCTCGTAGCTAATATTTTTTCAATTTTATACTCGTGAGTTGCAGGGTTGAACCTTACTTTTTGTATTTCTTGTTTATAGAACCCTCCTTTTATTTTTTCACCATCTAAATCCTCCAGATAATATAACTTTAAACTATCACGTCGGAATGCTCGGATATTGTGAACTTTAAAAACCTCCGTAGTCCATCCGGCTTCATATCCTTTTCTAAACCTTTCTTCTGTTCGAGATACTCTTACATAGTCATTCACCTTTATTCCTGAATTATCTTTTATTTTGTTTTCTTTTTCATACAGATGTGTTCTACAGCCTCTAGTTTTTGACATTTCTAAAGGTGTTGTCTTTATAGTTCTATGGTAAGATCTGTTATAAGAATAAGCTAGATCATCAAGTATATCAATATATTTAAAAGTGTTCATCTTAGTAAAATACCTATGCATGCGCTCTTTAATAGTACGCTGTACTCTTTCAACTATAGCAGCTTTGTTTACGGAAAATGTATTGTAATAGCTTATACCATACTCCCAAGTCAACTCCTGAAACTCTCGCCCCTTGAATTCCATTCCTGAATCTGTCCAGATCGCTTTAGGTGTTCTCCGCTCGTCCTCTATAATTTCAAGTACTGCAGTGGCAACTGTAGCTGATCTTTTATCTTTTAAGGGTTTCAACCATAAGTATCTAGAGTATACGTCAATAGTAAAAAGTATATATTGAAAGCCTTCATTATAAGAGCTGTATTTAATCATTTCCGATAAATCTAACTGCCATATGCTATCGAGCTGCGGAGATATGGTTTTCCGTGTAGGAAATTTTTTTCTTACAGGCTTATGTAGAGTAAATGCCTCTTCACCCTCTAAATATGCTTTTAACTCTTTTTTCTCAATATTAGGATACCTTAAAGCAAACCTAGTGAAACCCCCAAAACTATTTGGTTCCCTCAGATTGAAGTAATACTTATCAACTACCTCCTTCGACTCCATGTTGTCTACTGACACACGTGTAAGCGTTATATATATATATATATATATATATATATATATATTATATATATATATATATATTATATATATATATATAATTATATATTTATTATATATAGTATATATTATATATATATATATATATTTGTCCCAAAAATGTGATATTAGGTCCCAAGGGATAAAGAAAAAGGTCTAAAATAACATTTTTATTTATATACAAGCATTACAACTAAATAAATATATGATAATACATAATTACGATTTAATCCACCTATGTTTATTATAAGGTGCTTTTCTTATTCTTCCTCTGGTAACACGTTTAAATTTATCTGAAGCGTAAGAAGTGCCTGAGGGACTTGAGTCAGGTCTTGGCGTAATAGGGATATTATCCAAGTCTGCTAAACGTTGTGTATTTAAGATTAAAGTTCTGGGAAAATTAATAGTCTGAAGTTCTTGTTTGATTTCATTCCATCCTTTTACAGGGCCTTTCTTCCAGTTACGTGAGAGATCAGCTATCAAATCCACAATATTTGATCCTTTAACTATTTCATCATCAATTACGATCTGCCCTGCTTCATTCAATGATAATTGGTCTTTTAAAATATTATATAAAGCTATTCCTGATTTACGCACTCTATTAGGTAAGCTCTCCTCTAGGATATTTTAAATTTATCTTCATTTTTTCACTTCAAGTTTTACTTCAATTAGGTATATCTACTGCATCGGTTTAGCGGGATACGTAGGGAATGGATGTGGTGCAGTCTTTAAGATCTATCATTTTTGTATGCATTCTCTGGTATAGAAGGTGCGTTTTTCATGCTGTTAATGTCTGAATTTAATATCCTGTACACTTCTTTCTCATATTTGGTTATCTGTTCAACTTTAGGATCATATAAGCTAGGAGGTAGAGGCTGCTGGAAAGATAATGAATCGTTCACAATATAAGGATTCTGATTGTGCAGCTGTTGTTGCTGATGTGAAAGAGGTTGTAATGTCAATGCATGGGGATGTAATATTTGCGTGTATGGGGGTTGTGAATGATGAAACTGTGATTGTGGATTTTTGCGCAGTGGGTGCGGCAATACCTGGCGCATATTGAGGTTTGTGAATGATGGAATCTGAGGAAACTGAATTCTGTACAGATGCTGCTATTATTACACTTCATTTTCTCATACTCATTATATGGAAGTACAGCAACCTTCTTCATTATGGGGACAACCACTTAGTTATCAAGGGAGCTATAACGGAGAAGAGTAATGGCAGGAATACTCCTCCTCCTCTCTGTAGTAACCTTTTTATTTTTCAAATTTTTAATGTTGAGGGAGAGTTTTTTAATGATGTTTCTATAACGACGTAGCTTTACCTTCTGAGGTCTGTTTAAAGGAACATTTCCTTTAATAAGATTTAAACAGACTTCACATACACACTGGATGAATTTCTCATCCTCACTAATTAGTTTACGTTTTTCAGATGGTTTCAACTTTTTAAATTTTTTTATAAGAGGTAAATACTTTGCAACTAGAGCACTCATTATTCAGGTATGTATACAGTTTCTATCTCATAGGGCAGAATGTTGGTACGGAGCAGCACTCTGTGCGTGTTTTTGGGGTGAAGTTCACACATCAAATAGCCGTGGGGGATCGAAGTAACCTCTTTATATACTTTTAAGAACTCTTTCCTTTGAAGAGGAAACATTTGAGTTGCCAATACATTAATTTGACTCATGTCTCTTCTCTGTCCAAACAACAGTAAATACTGTGTTTAAAGAAACACTTCGCATATGCTTGCTTTGATGAAAAATATTCTGCGTTATGAAAAACACAGAGATATTTAGATGGTGAGAATAAACTGTGAACGCTTCTGCTATTTCCAAATTCAGTTTGTGCATTAAATCATCTAATACAATAATTTTGTGGCCTTGTATATTGTCCAGCGATCTAATATCGTATATGCCTTCATGAAATTGAATCACATCTTTATATTCTTTAAATTTTTCCTGGTAAACATTATAACACCATATTATTTTTACAGGGGTTTGTTCAAAAATCTCCATTTCCTTTAAAATATTTAATAATAGAAAGGTTTTACCACAGCCTGTCGGCCCAGCTACAAGACATGTAGCCGGACTTCGGAACGTAAATTTCTCCACATCCATACTCGTCAAGTAGATAATGAATAATGAGTTTAATTAAAACAGTAAAGCAGTAAATCAAAACCTTACTAACCCCTTGTTGCTAAGCAACACAGCGATATTGATTTACTGTTTTACTGTTTAAGGACTAGGTTAATATTTTTTAATTAAAATTCGCCCAAATATATTAAAATAAAATGCTTATATAACAGAAACTCTGTGTGTTTTTATTCTTACATTAAATTAAAAATAAAAAAGTATTAAAAACAAAAATAAAAATAGAAATATAAAAAAGTAATAAAACAAAAATATAAAAGAAACAGAAAGTTAAAGCAGTAAAGCAGAAAGTTAAGCAGTAAAGCAGAAAGTTAAAGCAGTAAAGCAGTTAAGTTAAAGCAGTAAAGCAGTAAAAACAAAAGCATACTATCCCTTAGGTAACACCTCTATTGATTTACTGATTTACTGCTTTAAGGTATGTAATGTTAATAAATATATGAGTTAAAGCAGTAAAACATGTGAGTTAAAGCAGTAAAACATGAGTTAAAGCAGTAAAAACATGAGTTAAAGCAGTAAAGCAGTAAAAACAAAAGCATACTAATCCCTAGGTGTTAGTAACACCCCTATTGATTTACTGATTTACTGCTTTAAGGTATGTAATGTATATGAGTTAAAGCAGTATACTGATTTTAAAGCAGTAAAGCAGTAAAACAAAAGCAAACTAATCCCTTAGGTGTTTATGTTATGTTTGGATATGATTTACTGATTTACTGCTTTAAGGTATGTAAAGTATATGTTTTAATAAAATTTTTCGTACAATTGTAGTAAATTAAAATGATCATAGTATATTTGAAAACGAAATTCTTTGAATAGTTTACACATTGATATCATATTTTTCGTTCACGCGGGAATTTTGCGTCTGCGGACGCACGCGGGCGGCGGTTACGCGGAAATATTGCGCCTTTCGGGCGCCGCGGGCGGCGGGAAATAATTGACGCCTGCCGGGCGCACGCGCGGGCGTTTCGCGACGGTGTTCACCTGCGGACGCGGACTCGGAAACGTTTGCGGTCACTGTCTCAACTGTGTGTAACTCTTTAGATATATATTCTGTCATGCTATAAGTGGTTATAAAAATACTAACTCGTAGTAGGAAGCAATTCTAGCAGATTGTAATATACACCATTCGATTTCATACCTTATAACCTAGGGTAGACACCCATATTAAGGGCTATTCTAGGCTCAGGGGAGGCTAGAAAAGGCTAGAAAAAAGTGGCACTCAGTGGGCACTATGTGGCACTCACTTGGCACTATGGGGCACTCACTTGGCACGCATTGGCACTCATTGGCACTCACTGGCACTTCATTGGCACTCATTGGC
>JABUQX010134143.1:7500-18938 GCA_015478945.1 Trachelipus rathkii
AATATTTTTTGTTATATGTTTGCAATTATGAGAAAAAAAAATCAGATCAGTTTTAGAATTTAATAAATATGTACTTTTATATACAGTTTATAGATTGTCGTTTATCATTTCCTTAATGATTTTGCCCTTGTGGTTGTTGAGATAAGATAGATCTGATTCTTAGTTGTATTAAAACATGATGGCATGAAATTATGAATATGAAAATATTCATTCCATTAAAATAGAACAATTAAAATTCTTTTTAATATTATATAACGACTAATAAAATAGTCAAATTAAAATTCATTTCATAATTCTTTGTATTTTTTGATAAGTTTCAGCAACTTTTCAGCTTCATGGTAGTTTCTCAGTCTATTCCATAAAGGTTAAATGTTTAAATCTTCTAATTTAACCTGCACTTGCAGATTTGAAATGAGCTATCACAAAAAAACTCTCAAATTCCTATGGATGTTTATCTCATTTATCATTTTACATTTTTATAAGCTTCTACCAGCTGTAGAGATTCCTGTTTTTAGTAATATTTTGTCAAACATATGAACAGAAGATGATAGAGTCTCTTATTTTTAAACTGTACCTATGTAAAAGAAAATTCACAATTTAGTTAAAACTTTAACAGACACAGGCGCCAATAAATTTGATGTACCTTTTAAGGGTATCAAGATATTTAAGATATCAATAACTATTTGGCTAGAAAAAAGCATTCAGCTCTTTAATCAAGGCTTTCGTCTTTGAGTCAGAAAGTACAACACACACACGAAGATAGATGCTTTCAAAGTTAACTGTGTTTTTGGAAGATTGTGAAGATCTTTCTTTAGGAGACATCAGGGATTCAGTTATAGGGCATCTTACCAAACTCATGAAGTGGCTTTCTGATTAATTTCCAGAGGTTCATTTACATAGTCACAGCTGGGTAGTGTGAACCCCATCAACTGTGAAATGGCTGATATGCCAAAGAAACCTGGAACACTAACAGGGGAACTTCTTGAACTTTTCTCCAATATATATATATATAGTATATAGTATATATATATATATATATACATAGATAGCATAATTATATTTTTATATATATATATATATATATATATATATATATATATATATATATATATATATATATATATATGCTATAATAATAAAAAAAAAAATAATTAAAAAATAATACGGCATCTCGAAAAGTTTTCCTGATCCACCTCACAATTTCCCATTAATGAGTCATTAATTATTTGTCAATTAATTAATTAAAAGTTTTGCACTCTATTGACCCTTGGTTTATTTGGCTTATGCATCAATTTGTTATTTTTTTTTTTTTTTTTTTTTTCCTGTAATTTTAAATTTCCTTTTTTTTTAAATTAGTTAATTTTCCTTTCTATTTTTTTTTGTTTTATTTCAATTGTTTTTGTTTTTTTTTTGGATATATTTTTTTCTCTTTTTATTTCAGTTTATTTATTTCTGTTTTCTGTTTCACATTTTCTTACGCAGTAATTTCATTTATATTTTATTTTATTTATTCTTTTTTAATTTATTAATTGATCGTGTAAAAAAATGTATCAGAAAAGAGGCAATTAATATCTTCCGATGTTCTACTAATGAGAGAGAGAGAGAGAGAGAGAGAGAGAGAGAGAGAGAGAGAGAGAGAGAGAGAGAGAGAGAGAGAGAGAGAGAGAGAGAGATAGAGAGAGAGAGAGAGAGAGAGAGAGAGAGAGAGAGAGAGAGAGAGAGTTTCTTTTCCTCGTAATGATTTAAAAATCATTTAACTGATCATACAGATGATGATGATTAGATAGACGATCAAACTCTTTATCTATCAAAAATTTTCAGGGTAGCGCGACTACGTAGCGTGACTACTACTACTACGACTACAATCCCTCGTCCGGATCCTAGGCAACAATTACCTCGAGAAGTTCCCCTCATTTAATAGCGCTATGCCAGTGAGGTGGGAGCTTTTATTATATATATATATATATATATATATATATATATATATATATATATATATATATATATATATATATATATATATATATATATATATATATATATATATATATATATATATGATCAATTTGCCCTAAAATTATTTGGATGAGCACACTTTAAAATATTAACTTTAATAAATTAATACTATTAATATATTAAGCAAACATTTTTATCAATTACAAATAAAATTATTAAATACACACACACTAGCTTTCGCCGAATATATACGGCCTCTTCAGGTGTAGCTTTGACTGATTGTGAACGAGCTCTTAATTGATGCATTTAGTGCTGAGTATTTTTTCCTTTTTAGGAGGTGGTTATTTTTTCTGAGATCTTCCTACAGTATTTTGTGTTTGTCATTATTGCATTCTTTAAACTATCTATGTATACATTTCACCCTGAATTTTGTTGAAGTTGTTGCTATTTTTTATACAAAAAGATTCGATCATTTTGCGTTTGTTGGTATCTGATGCGCAGATAATTGGTTCCATTTCATCTTTATTGATTCTATGGTTTTTATTACTTCTGGTGGGTTAGAGCTGAATTTTGGTTATCGATTGCCAGATCATGCCTGTGTTGGTATTTTCTTCTGGTGAATTCAATCGTCTCTCCTATATAAATATATGTACAGTTGTTACATGAAACTTTGTAAATGCATTGGGATTTTTCGTAGTTTTTAAATTTATTAGAATTCATAACTTTTTTTAGTGGTAGAGTGTTTGATGGTGTTAAGATTAAGGTTTTTGGTAATAGTTTTTTTTATATATATATAGGATTACTGGGTAGGGAACTGGTAAATAGGTCAAATTGTTTTGGTTGTCATTAGTGTTGTTTGTGCTGAAAATTTTCTTTTTTGCTTTTTTTAGTGCTTTGAGTATTATATGTTCAGGGTATTGTAAATTTTTGAAGGTTTTGAAAAGTAAATCATATTCTTTTTGTAGAGTGAAGGGGGGAACAGATCCGAAGTACACGTAGGAATAATGAAGAAAGTGTGGCTATTTTTGTATTGACTGTGTGGAAGGAATACCAGTGTATGTTATTGTTATGTGATGTAGGTTTTCGATATATTGCTTGCTAAGTTTAATTGTGTATTGTTGTTCCAAGTAATTAGTGTATCTAGGAATGGAAGGGTGTTGTTGTTGGAATGTTTTAGTGTGAACTGTAATTTACTGTCAATAGAATTAATATGTGTCAGGATATGTTGTGGGTTGATATTGTTTGGAATGGCTTAAAAAATGTCATCGACATATCTGAACCAATGTATGTTAGAGACCAGAGGGTTAATGAAAAAATGATATTTTCTTTTTAATTCCATAAATAAATTACTAATGATAGGTGAGAGTGGATATCCCATACTTAGGCCTTGTTTCTGTTTATAAAATTTGGAGTTGTAGTGGAAATGGCTGTGTTCCAGTGTAAGTGTAATTAACTGTTTTATGTAAGGGAAAGGATGAGAAAGTGCTATGTTATTGTCATTTAAATATCGTTTTAATAGAGAGAGAGCAAGGGGAACAGGTACTGATGTAAACAAGGATATGGCGTCGAAACTTACAAATTGAAATAGTTGTGGGTTGATGTTCTGAATTTTGCTGATAAAGTCATTGGTGGTAGTAAGGTGCGAAGTAGATATATTACTGATTAGGGGTTTTAATTGGTCGGCGAGCCACTTTGATGAATTGATATTTGAATAAATTGTAAATTTTATAATTTTTCTTAACTTAAACTTTAGTTTCTCGTAATTGATTCCTTCCTATCTTACCACAAGGCCCTCCTAATTATATATACAGTATATATATATATATATATATATATATATATATATATATATATATATATATATATATATATATATATATATATATATATATATATAAAAACACCCCTACAGTATTTTCACCCTGCTGGGAATCGAACCTGGACCCTAGCAGATGAACGCGTATGTGTTTAGGGTCCAGGTTCGATTCCCAGCAGGGTGAAAATACTTTAGGGGTGTTTTTCAATACAAATTTGATTGCAGGTTATTGCAATTCTTATATATATATATATATATATATATATATATATATATATATATATATATATATATGGATATGTTAAATATAAATATATATATATATATATATATATATATATATATAGAGTTATATATATATATATATATATATATATATATAATGGTTAGAATCTCAGAAAGTTTCCTCAAATTTTTAAAAATTTATCGGATTTTTTCTATTTCATAGAGATGTTTTGGGGTACTAGCCATATATTTGGTATCAACTCAAACATATATAGCTTAAAAAAAGAAAGAAAAGTGAATACAAAAGGTTTTACAATTCTATTTATTTGAACAAATATTTCTCATCCTCGTATATTGCTCGCGAAATATAGCTCTCTATGCATATCTCCTTTGTTATATTCATCTCTCTCATCTCATATCTGACAAACCTACTCGCATTCCTCCGAGTACTTTAAATTCCTAGCTTGAAACACCCATTACTTCCCTTAATTTCTCACAACTTATTTTGGCTTAAACCCAATCAATCGTTGAGCATTTAAACACGACTCAATCCCTATCTGTCTATAAATATCAATTATTCTAATTTTCTATCTAGATTTCTAATTTACTATATCTATTATTATTATCATTTTACTTTAGCATAATTTTATACAGAATTACCATCTTATACTATCTATTCTATCTATCTAAATCTATCTATCTATATCTATACTATCTATCTATCTATACTCATGCGGAATTTTCTATTATTAAATGAACATAAATTTTTTAGTTTATTTATATTATTCCTAATTAATTTCGTTATTCATATATCTAGTCTATCTATTCATTTTATTTTTTGTCTTATCTATCATCTATCTTATCGTAGCTTATTCTATCTTATCTGATCTTGTTGGTCAGCATGTGTAATTTTATATATCTTAATTCTATCTATCTATCCTATCTATTATCTATCTATCTATCTTAAAATGCTAATCTTTAATTCGAATGCAAATGTAGATGAACTTAAGAACATCAAGGAATTATACTAATCTATTATCTATTCTATCATCTTATAAATTATCTATCTAATCATCTATCCTATCTATCTATCTATTATCTAAAGCTATCAAACTATCTAATCTATCTATCTATCTATCTATCTATATCTATTCTATATTATTCTATCTATTCTATTATATTCTATCTATTTCTATACTATCTATCATATCTTAATTGAGTAGGACATATCTTATCTATTTTGAGATTAATGATCATGGGTATGCCTTATTTAAAAGACTCGAATTCTGGATCTCAATTCTCCATGGTAGAGATTCTTTAATTGAAGATGGTTCCTACTTTTTTATTTCAAGTTAAATGGTAATTGTTAATTATTTCAGTAGTTGTCTCTGGAATTTACTGTTTTTTTCACTTTAACTATAGTGATATTTAAAAAAAATTGGTACATTGTAACGTATTAAATAAGCACGATATTAAAGGTCTAAAATTGTCATATTTAATCTCTCGTCATCTCGTGTTCTCGATCAAATAAACAATGCCTTCTTTGTTTCCCTTCGCTTTATCTCATTCTCTCACTCTCTCTCTTCTACATCTCTCTCTCAGGCGCCGGGCACTCTCATTAATGTGTATGGCAGACAAATTTGGCTATTCTCTCGCGCTCTGTTGCTTCAGGTTTCTCGCTCGTTGCCTTTCTCGTCTCTCTTCTATAGCAAATGAATACTTATGCTTTAGTTGTCCTTATCTGGAATTCTAGTCTCGATCCTATTTTGCTGATGTCTGATCGTGATCTACCTGTCTGATCTATGCACATAATTGGGACTTATCTAGTTTATTGGCTGTCGATATCCTATCATATATCTAAATCTATGCGTCTGATTATATATAAATAAGATTATGATACTCAAATAACTTCTCGCTGGCTGAACTAACTTTACCAAGCTCTGGAATTATGATTAGATAGGCATTATATTAATATATATAAAAGCCATTATATTTATATTTCACTATATAAGTTATATTATAATATAGTAGGTAATATGATAATATAAGTATCCCATGATATATATTATACTCAGTATTCTTATTCTCCTGGTCAGTAAGATTATTTATATCATTATATTATATCTTATTATATATTTATATAATATATATATATATTTGTTAGTAATAATATTATAAGTAATTATATAAGTAATTATGTTAATTATATTAAATAATTATAATGAGGTATTATTATTATGATAGTGACGATATATATATATATATTTGGTATAATATAAATACCTATTATTATTATATATATATATTTGAATAATGATTATCTTGGTAGTGTCAAGAAGATGAAGATGAGATATTATAGAGATGTATAAGAGAAGATGAGATGAAGTAGTAGACATAGGAGAATAGAGAGATAGAGAGAGAGATAAGAGATCGCAAGACGCAGAAGAGAATAGAGTAGAGTAAAGAGAAGAGAGAGAGACGTTATTATGAGTAGAATGAGTGAGAGAGTAAGACTGAAGAGGTAGAGGTGAGTATAGTTTTGTATATATTATATATTATTCTCACAATAGTTTGCTAGAGTAATTAAAGAAAAATCTTATATATAGAGTACATATATATATATATATATATATAAACTCATATATAATATATATATTATATGGTAATATATAAATATATTAATAGGCTCATATATTAACCCTATACTATATTTTTACTTCACTATACTCACTATATATTTTTATATTAGATATATTTATAACTATATATTTTATTTATAATATAAATCATAAAGTATTCAATATACTCAATTGTTACAATTTATTATTCACTCATCATAATTTGACTGTCATTTGCAAACGCAATTCCTTCGATTGTTCAAAATTTTGTGATGTTTTTTTTTCGAGCGTGACGAATTTTTGGGTCAAGAATTTTTATTTATATTTACTCTCTGTTTACCCATTTAGAATATACTTGTTAAATTAGACCTGCCTATTATTATTATTAATTTATTATTATACATTAAATCATTATTCTTTATCAAATTAAGTTAATTAAGATATTAATTATTATTATATTCCTATTTTATATATTATATTCAATAATATGTCCCCGGCGTTCTTTCCTTTTGGATTGATTATTCCTTTTCTCTTTTAAGATGTTAATATTATTTATTTTAAGTTATTATTATAATTTTTATGATTATTATTGATTATTTAATTTATTGCAGTTAATTATTTTTATTATTAATATATTTAATTATTGAAGTGATCTAATTATTATTTATTATTATAAATTGATTTATTATTATTATTGGATAGTATAAAAACAATTCTATTTCATTATTATTATTTACTATATATTTTTATTATTTGGAATTATAATAGATAGTTATTGATATATATTATTTATTTACTTATATTAAATATTTAAATTGATTACTTGTCTGATAAAGTTTTCGGTTTGAAATTTTTATTAAGATACGAAATAAATAGGGTCAGAAATTAAATTTATTGAGATGGAAATGTATTTAGTTAAAGACAATTTATAAACTCAAAACTTTTAATGTTAGATAGTTATTAATACAAGTTTAATTTAGTTTTGGTGTGTAATATATATTATATCATTTTATTATTTGTTAATATTAATAATATACACTGTGATGAATGCAATTAAACAGATATATAATAATATATATTATATATAATAGTATAAATCATAATTATATTAAGGATTTTGTAAGTTTCCTTCTGTATTTATTTGTATAATTTTAAAATTGAGTACATGATAATAATAATAATTTGAATTTTTGTTACAGTAATACCTAAAGTAACAAAACGGAAAACCGGAAGAGGGGTGAGGTATATTAATACTTAGCAATATAATCTGCAAATTGTATGGTAGATAAATATTATAAATACATTTTCTTCATTATATAACTTGTGTATATAACATTAGTACATTTACAGGTATTATGTAAATATTTTAACTTTAATAATAAATAACTCATTAATTTATATACTATATTTAAATATAATTATTATAAATTACGTATAAATATTTATATTATAGGAATAAATATTTTTAATAATAATGTATTATAAAATATTTATTTTTTTAAATAATATAATATTATATATTTATAAAATTATTATATAAGGTTATTAATTTTATAAAAATTATAAATTTAATATAATATTATATAATATAATATATAATAATATTATATATTATACTATATAATAAATTATATATTATATATAAATATTATATATAGACAAATATACTGTTATACATATAAATTTATAAATTTCCATACAACAATACAAATGTATTATCATATAATATTAATATATTAAATTCTAAATATTAATATAATTTTATTAATATAAAGTTATTTATATATATATAATTTATAAATAATTAAATTATTTTTATATTAATAATTATATCTTATATATAATATATTATATATAATATAATTTTATATAATATTAATTAAATAATATATTAATTTAATATTTATAGTATTTATATAATTATATATATATAAATATATTATATAATATATTAATAATATATTATATTCATAAATATAAATTAATAATTATATAAATATAATATAAGATTTAATTTTAATAATTATATATAAGTTTTACAAATATGATACATGTATTTAATTTAAAGAAATTTATATAAATTTAGATTATTGTAATCTTATTAATTTTATGTTTAAAAGCCTCTTAAAATTTTCTTAATAGAAATATAATATATTTCATTTAATATTTTGATTATTATAAGGAAAGATGTATTAGCAGCTACATCAAATATGCTGTCTTAAATATTTGAAGATGATTTTAGATCCCGAATTGAATGAATATTGTTCTTAGAAAGGGAAAAGCAATAAACTAGACGGCAATAATATAATAGAGATTTTTATCAGAAAAGATAAAAAGAGATTTTTATGAATTGAACAATTTCGTATATGTTATAAATGATGAAAAGCTATAAAAAATTTTCCAGCAGAGTATTTGCTTCAAAGTATCATACTTTGTAATTATATTCTATTGGTCGTTTCCACCGCTCACACTTTTAAATTTGTATCATTCCTGCTCAGTTGCTTTTGACAATAAATAATAATATATATATATACTATTATTATAAATTATATTTAAATTAAATCTATATATAGATATATACTATATATATTATATATATATAAATATTAATAATATATTATATATAATATATATTAAATATAATATTATATTAAATTAAATGGTATTAATTATTATGTATAATTATATATAATTAATTTATATTATAATATAATAAAGTATTAATCTCAGGGCAGTTAGCCCTATTTGTCAGTGGAGGAGTGGATATGTTGCATGCGCCAAAATATCATCCACTAAGACTCTGCAAATAAACGCAGTATGAGCACAGACGCAGGCTTTATATGATAGTGAGGGAGATTAAAATTTCAGAATCAGTGAATCACTCAGAAATGAAAAGAATGTAATTCCAACAGAACAGAAGTGTGAGCAGAGAAACAAATCGAACATCACTAGTCAGCGAATTAGCCTGGAGTAATGTATCCAAATATCCTACTTACAAAACTCATATACACGCTATGTTAAAACAATAGACACACCCTTTGTGCTAAATTTGAGGAGCGTACCTGATATAAATGGATGGTAAGGTAGCGAATCGAGTGGTTAGTTCCACTTGAAACACTTGGCCGCATTGACGGATACACATATATTGAAACGAGATAAAGCACTTCAATAAACAATATATTATCGCGCCGAGTCAAAGATAGAGGGGTCAAGTGACTGGTAAAGTAACGTGACATGTTTTATAAGTCTTTTTGGACTTTTGACTAGACATTCCTTTCCAAAAGCCAGGGGAAAACCAAGATGACCCCCAGATATAAGTGATAGAGTACTAACCATACAGGGCGGATGAGACCTCTTGTATAGCTGGGAGAAAATGAGATAGAAGAAAAATAAAGTTCTCGCAGTCTAAAATCAAGTTAACTTAATCTCCAAGTTTCTTTGGGGCCCATCTAATCGCAACCGTATGTGGATGTAGAGATTGTTTCCAAGGATACTATTTTTTTGTTATGTTAAAGGGCCAAGGTGTTTCATATTCGTCATCAGGAGAGAACGAGAGAACCGTCGAAAGAGATAGGTAAAGTTAGAAGGTGTTTTAGTAGTGATGGAGATTTGTAGAAGTTTGGGTTTATTTAAAGATTAAATTTTTCACAAGTGTTGAGATCAGACCACACCACACTAGGAAATTTCTATCCACTCAAGATTTCAAGTCGATAGAATGAATATCGGAAGATTAAGCGAGAGTGCAATGCTAGAATAGTATATATTATATAATAGTAATATATATATATATTATATATACTATATATATATATAATATATATATATATATATTTAATATATATAATAATATTTTATTAATTATTTATATTGCAAGAAAAATTTAATTTAAAATAATATATTTTATATTATTTTATTTTTTGACTCTAGAGCAAAGCGTAGCAATAGCAAAAATTTATGATTAAAATATTAATTTGTTATTTTATTATTTTATTATTAATATAATTATTATTAGTTTTATATTATTATTATTATCTATTAAATTTTATTAAATTTATTATTTATTTATTATTATTATTATATTATTATTATTATCTACCTTCAAGTTACTCAGATTGGAAGTGAGAGTGCGTTAAGCTATAGCATTCCGGAACAAAGAAAAGTAGTAAAAAGAACACTAGATGAAAGTTCGAAAAGAATGCAACTCCAGTTTTTACACACATTATCCTCCCAGTTCAAAATTAGACTTCCTGTTAATACACCTTTAAGCGTGAGAATCTATAATCGTTGTCGGAAATCAGAAAAATACCATGACTAGTAAACTTTCTTGAGATCTATTAGCGAAGTAAGACTCTCTCACTAGTGAGGTTATTTATGTCGTCAATGTTTATGGATTTACTAATTCTATCCCCTGGGCACAATCCAACAAAACCTACCACCTCCAAGTTCACTATCACAAATAAATCGCAGCCATTCACTCCTGTTTATTATAATCATTCTTCTCAACCTATTTCTGACAAGATCACTTATTCCCATTCCATTCAGGAATTACCTTTACTTGACTAATCCACCTTTTTTCCTTGGTCTCTTATCTTAATTTAACCCAGCCGTTGGAATTTACCTAAGCTACAATTACGTCAGCACTACTTAATCGGGGTCCCAATTCCCGCCTTATAAACCCAAGCATTCGACTAATATATTATTGCAGTTAACGGATTATAGAATTACGTTTCCATATGGATCAATACAAAAACCACCCTCAAAAATATATTCTTCCGTTTATTCTCGGAGACGAAACAAAAAAGAAAACCATTCTATCACAAAAA
>JABUQX010134144.1:7500-87878 GCA_015478945.1 Trachelipus rathkii
AAAAAAAAACAGAAGAGAACATCAATGGGAATAAAACCCCCAAGACTAATATATAAATTTAATATAAATACTCAACTTATTGTACAAAAAAACAAAAGAATTTGTAATCTTAATACTATGAATAGAACTATCTATCAAATATATTCTTATTTATTCTTAACAATTATACAAGTTTAGGTTATTATGTGTATGTAATGTAAGTTTTTTTTTTTTATTTGGTTATGACTCCGAGACACAATTATGACTCCAAGATACCAAAAATATCAATAACGAAATCGTCGTTCGCGCAAAAAAAATAAATTCATATGCTTATCTATATCTAGTGCACTAGTCGCAACCTCGTTGGTTTTTAAATCTATCCTTTCGCCCGCACGACACGTCCGACTCCGACTTCTGATTCAGCACAACTCCAAGTCTGAATCTTATAGTTTAACAACGACTCAAAGTCTCGTTGTTTTATTTTCTGTTATATATATTTTTTATATATATATACTATCTAGGATACAAATTATTTCTTTTATTTATTTAACTGGGGAGTTATTCATCCACAGTTACACCAGCAAAAATTTTGTTATTGGCTCGGCTCTGACTCTAGTTCCAAGCATTAAATAATTGACTGAATGTTCATTTCAACCATCGGTATATACCAGCAAAGGTTATGATGATTGGCTCTGCTCTGACTTTAGCTCCAAGCATAAATAATTGACTGAATGTTCATTTCGACTATCGGTATACACCAGCATACAACACAATTGTGCTTTAACTTATTACTTGAAGTATATAATGATAATCACACTTATTTCTTTTTTAGTCAATTGGCATTAAGGGGGTTATAGTTATATAAAAAACTATGATTTCTAAAATACAAATAAATTTGGGGAAAATTATGAGGGGTCCACAGAAATCTGATACAACAAACATTTAAAAGGGAGATTTATGATAATAAAAGTTAACTTGATTCAACAAAAGAACATCTAATAGGGATCAAGGGAATATCAACAATTTTCACTATGGCACTCAGTTATCAATATCTATTTTTATTATATTGTTATTTATTTATTTATGTATGTCTTCACTGACATGATCTATATTTAGGATTTATTCCTTTGTATTGTATATTGTTTAAGTTGCACTGACTCAAGTTCCCTATTCTAGTATCACACCTTCATCGTAAAAAATGTCTTTTTTTTTTCAAGGAGATGAGCTTTTCTAGTTAGAATACCACAAGAGTCCAGTCTCTTGAAAGAATGGAATGATGAAGTGTCCTCTTCGAGGAAGATAATGTACACCTGGTCACAGGCCCAACCAGACCCAGAACCAGAACCAGAACCTGGGGGGTGGGAGTGAAGGCAGGCATTACCTACTATTGACCAAAAAAACAATATGGTGTACCCATCTCAATTCATTATTGTATGCAAAAAAAACACAAACTGGATATTATAACTAAAGAACTAGAGTTATCTTACCTCTAAAGAGGTCTTCTTTGTAAATTGATAAAAAAATCTGAACAATTCAAAGTGATTCAGATCTTGATCGATCGGTGATCATGAACAGGGAAAAGGGCAGTGCTCTAAGTAATATAGTTCTCCTAATTGATAAGAAAAAAACAGATAGAAATCATACTTACTAACAAACTTCACTAACTATTTCAAAAAAATTTAGCATTATTTAATAATTGATCTCATTCTTTGTTTCAATTCCTTTCATAAGCCATTTACCTAATCTTGAAGATAAAGTATCCTACATATATAAATTGCTTTGTCTAATTACAATTGGTGGTTAGTGGAGATGATGAGCTGTAAAGAAGAAAAATATAACACTCCTCCCCACCCGTTATAACATGACGGAGGAAGAGCGAAGAATCTCTAATAAAACCCACCAAACTAGCCTAAAAAATGTGATTTGCTCTATTCCGACCCATCATACCGCCGTTCATGATTCCTCAAAAAGATTTCCAAGATATTCCGCATCTCTACTCCATCGACGGTTACCTGAGAAGCATGCAATAAAGCCTTCAAGTAAGCTAGGAACTGATCAAATTGTCCCTGGGCAAGATCATGATATTCGTAAGTCATCTGTTGGAGTGCGGGAGAAAAAGGAGGTTGTACTGATCTTTTGCCCGTTACAGGTGTGGTGGAGCTTTCCAGCGGTCTTTTGCGAGTCCATGGACTCTCCACAACCTGATATGGTGTTGCCGAATGTTTTGGCAAAGATGGAGATGGCATCAAGGGATTTTCTGCCAAGAAACCGGAAGCAATTGGCGAAGGAGGAACAGCTGTTGCTGTAGCTGGTGAATTAGCAACAGAGAGTAACCTACACCTTCCGCACATGGGTTTCCGTAAAGGTGGAGGATTGCAAACAAACGGTACTCCAGTGGCCGTAGAAGTGGAAGCCACCGGTACAGGGTCAGAATCAGTTACAGTAGAATCTGCAACTGGGGCAGGTGCATATGAAGTCGAAAGAGTATAAGAAGCGGGGTCAACAAAACTTAAACGAGAATAAATGCGCGGTGGCTCACTGCCGGTCATCGTGCGCGCAGGTCTCAAAATTGAGCGAGCTGGAGCGGAAGTCGACAAAGTTCTTCTTTCCTCATTTAACGAATTTATAGTGGGCCCTATTTCGGCTGGGGTTGGAAACAATGCTGATCTAGGTCTTCGTGGGATATCCAATATACTATAATTATATAACATCTTCCAAAATGCTTTAATCAGAGGTTTACTAGGGTGTATCCCATCCGACAAAAATCCTCTAGGACCCAGAGTATAAACACAATTAGATGTGTCCATTAATTGATTATACTGTTGACGGTATCTCGGTTCCATAAAGTCCAGAACATCCGAGATAGCAATGGTATGCTTTCGTGTCCATCGGATATCTGCGTTATGCAAACGCATCAGCTGTTTATACACTCTAATGGAATCCTCGTTCAACTCCCGATCCGATGTTCTTGGTAAATCCATTGTATACCATTTTTGTGCCTCAGGTGGTGCAAAGGCCATATGTCTATAATAATTATAATAAGGCAAATCCGGGATAGTAGGAAGTACAATGTATACTTTGGCCTCAGGACAGTATCTCTCAATTGTTTTTACAAGTTTCTTTACAGGTCCGATAGCATGTTCGGCTCGGAAGTCCAAATTCGGAAGAGAAACTGAATACGTTCTATTTCCCACCTTCTTTTGGGCCAAATTATATGCCATGCGGAATATGGAAAAGACAAAGACATGCGTTGTATCTTCCGCAATTTCCTCGTTGATGATTGTTTGAACATCTTCAAATGTCGGCAGCAAGACTCGCAAGAACTTCACTGCGTGGTTTCCTGGATTATTGATCGATCGATCATAGTCGGATTCGAAGTGAGAAATCCAGGAATGGCCCAAAAAAAGAATCTGCAACAGAAATATTATATTCGTTAATACATGGATAACAAGCGGACAATACAAGAGGCGCTTTGAGCTTTCCGAGGAAACCTCAAAACTCCACCATATATATCCATCTATTTAATTATTTTATCTTACATGCACATACATATCATTTTAATATATGTATACCGGTATTTGCCTTGTGTCATCAATTCTATTACGTAATAAAATTTCGATTCTCGATTTTGTTTCGGAACACATGGGGTAATAAACCAATATCTATCATAATTTTATTATAAAATATGCTTTACAAGCTTTACAAAACAAACAATTAGAATATTATAGGTTTTACAAATTAATACGAATTTAACAGATTACTATACATTTCACAAAATAACAATACAGATTTTCTAGATTAATTATACATTTTACAAAATAATACAGATTTTCTAGATTTAATTATACATTTTACAAAATAATACTCATCATTTTCGCATTCCTTTTCTCCCATATATTTATTATTTTCCATCTGTGCGCCTTCTTCTTTCCAGAATGCGCGGCTGTATCCATGGTACTTCAGAAGATCCTCCTGGGTCTCTCAATCTGGTTCGAGACGCAATATTAGGTGCTTCATCCACCGCACCATCCACTCGATCTTCTTCCACTATCTGGACGCTTGCTTCTGCACTATCATTCTCCTGTTTTACTTGAGGTGCCCATTGTACACTTCTTCTTACAGGAACTATTGGAACAGCCATTCTGGGAGTTAACATTTCCATGGAACTTCGAGTCTTCTCCAATGATCCTCTATTCGGTTCAGGCTGGTATTCAGGTGGCTCTAGTGATTTCATTCCCTCTGCTGTTGCCACAGGAGAATTGACAGAGTACAATCTTTTCTGAAGGTCTTCACATGACAATCTTCTTGCACTTCTATATGGGATCATCTGGTTCCTTTGGTCAGTTATATAAAGAGGTGTATAGGATAGTAAAGAAGGGGAATTAAGAGAATTAAGAGCAGGAGAGCTAAATAGAGAAGTCTCAGAAAGAGTACCAGGTGAACTTGAAAATTGAGGTGAATGGAAAGTTTCTTGAAAACTAGCATAATGAGAAGCAGGTGAAGTAAATAAGTTAGAGAGATTATATGAAGACAGGTCAGTGGAAATACTAGGAGAATAATTAGAAATAGTAGATACTTGAGGAATAACAGATAAGGGAAGAGTAGGTAGAACAACAGAAGAAAAATCACTTACCTTTGTCAAATTATTTATCACCTGTTGATTCAAAAGAAGACTCTCCTCAATGCAACACAACACCACTCTGGAAAGTTTTCTGACTTCTTCAGAGTCAGGAAATCCCAGGAAATCGTCTTCATCTTCATCCGAATCTTCTTCAACATTGATATCCTGTATATTAGATGTCATTGATGGTGCTGTGGCCATTGAGGAATCCTCTACAATTTCTTCCGGATGTTCGTCTTCAGGATCTTCGTTCGTATTTAGTTGGTTGGTTAATAATTTCTGAAATAAAGGATTTTCTCTTACATATTTAGGGGGAATATACCATTTTTTTAACTGTCTGTGATGCACCCTATATATTCTTTCAGATTCCAATGATTTTACGATATAAGTTACCTCATTTGGATTCACTTTTATTATTTGTAAAGGTCCCTGATATCGATCCTTAAACTTATTTATCGTTAAATCTCCTGGAAGTTGTATTTTGAGTGCCACCAGCTGATCCATTTTGAAAGGAGAAAAGCTTTCATGTCCCTCCTTCCAATGGTTGTTAAATCCCGTCCAAGGAAGTCGAGGTAGATTATCATGCGCCTCCTGATATAATATCTCCGAGGGGGTCTTTGATGTGGCAGTATGTACCAGATGATTGTAAGTTAGTACAACCTGTGGCAATTGTACATCCCACAAACTAGGATTTTTCAAGGACAGTCGTAAATATTGCAACAATGTACGATTTACCCTCTCCGTAATTCCGTTTGAAGATGGATTGTACGGAGTTGTATAAATATGTCTGATGTTATTGCGTTGTAATAACTCCTCAAATTCGGGACCCTTAAACTCCCTTGCATTATCCGTTAGCAATCGTGAAGGGAGTATCGGCAAATAGGGTAAAATATTCTGTAAGGCCGTTGTTACTAATGTGGTATGTTTTGATCGTATGGGAACCGCTGCTATCCATTTACTAAAATGATCAATAAAAACCAGGGCATAAGTGTTTCCCTTTGCTGATTTCGGTAATTGCAACAAGTCGACGGCGACCAATTCAAAGGGATATCTTGTATGTATCTTAAGAGTTGGTGGAGCGTGATATACATTGGAAACTTTAGCTAGTTGGCATTTATAACATGACATAGATATTTCATGACAGATATCTTTTAATTTCGGGTGCCAAATAATTTTTTCCAATAATGTATAGAGTTTATTCTGTCCAATATGGACAAATTCATAATGATTAATAATAGCTACTTGTACAGCAAATGAAAACGATACCACATAATGATATTGGTCCTTCCTATTTCGATGGAGGATATGATTATCGACTATTGATAAGAAATTTCTAGCAAATTTGAATAACTTTAAGGGACCTTGAAAGGCTTGATGTTTTAGTAAAGCTCCTTTCAATTTTTTTAATATTGGATCATGTGCCTGACATTGGGCTATATGGTCCATTAATATTTCCACTGAATCTTGTGATGTTCTGATCAGGGAAATATTTCGTATAAATAATAATTTTTCGGGAGGTTTCTTCTTCTTCAGAACTTCCTCCCCACCAGATTCCAACCAAATTTCCAGTGGCTGATCATTCTGGTCTGTAATTAGATCTTCGTCAGTTAATTTGTACTCTATTTCATAAAGTTTATTTGATGTCACTTCTTTCTCGCAAGTATTCGCAGGGATCAATTCCTCTTCTGGACTAGTGACTCGAGTTATTCCAGGGACTAATAAATTGTAATGAATGCCACTTATGCAAAACAGATGGCACACGTCTTTATGAGTTGGATCTCCAAAATGTAAAGGATGTTTTACTGTAGTACACTAAAACCCGGAACTTTAAAGGTGAGTAAAAGGACGTCTATGCCTATGGATCTAGGGTATTGACGCGTAGCATGATGCCCTGGTGTTAGTTTGTAGTTGTTTTCAAAGTATGGGACTTGGTGATATTGCTGATATTTTCTTTGGTTTCGTTATTTAGTGTCTCGGGTCCAGTTGGTAGTGAATATTGGTTTTTTCATATAATAACCTCTGTTACAATTTACACTTTAATCTCATTCTCAACAATAGAGACAAGCGGCACGCGTCATATTTGATATTGGAGTAGGTGAAGAAGTGTGAAGTTATATAGATATAATATATCACTAAACCACTTCGGATGAGAACACTTTTAAACAACGAATCTCCACCACACCCAGACAAATCAAGTCTTGAAACACGATACACATTGAGAACCATAGCATTGAGCCCGCTTCAGCATACTTGTCCTGCGATAGCAGTACGATCGTTAGACCTTTGTTTATTTTCCATTTGTTCTAAGTAGTAGTTTCGTTTGCGGCAGATTGGCTAATATAGTAGTGTACTATCCATAAGAACAAGGGGGTCTGTCTAACGCATTCGGTCTTTCTTTAACCACTCTTTGTTCCCGGAAGGGTAATACAACTCCATAAGACGGTGTGGCTAACAATATCGTTCATAGTCTGGGATATTGTCTTTTAGGCACCTATAATAACGCATAAGTGTCTGGACGCCACACCTTTGATTGCTAAGCATGTGTTTGCAATATTAAGGAGCTAATGCGTGGCTTATATAGCCATCTCGTCGAATATATCATCATCATGCAATTCTCATTGGAGATGATAAACATTTAGATCAAGCCAATACGCAGTATCTTTGCACGATAGAAGAAGCTGTATCATACAATAAACGTACTGGCAATCAGTACGAGTAACCGGAAATTAATTGCGATCTATACGAAGATGGATCCTGCACATGGTTGCTCACATATACGTGTGCAGTTGGCATTCTGATGAGTAGGCACGGATAAAGTGTACTGTGAAGACTTGTGAGAGAGAAAACATAGCTGGTAAATGTAAGCTATGGGTTTATTCCGAGCCATTATATATATTTATGAACTTTTATGTACATGACGCGGCAAAGCACACTTGGACTCGCGATTCCAGAACATCCAAATGTAATTCTAGCCTGGAGAAAGTACTTAATGGGGTGAAAAGTACAACTGGAGTTAGACTCTCTAGCTCGAGTCAAGTGCTCCAACTAAGGAATATCCCGAATAAATGTAATATAGAAAATAGGATGGACAGGGTAGTTAATTCTATTAAGATTTATGTCAATCAGCCTTATGTCTTCAGGTCTAATATGGAGCTACACTTCAGGGAGTTGCACGATAGATTTCCTTCTTATATCAAGGCCAAGCTACTCTTATATTCACTTCGTATATTAAACTATCAGCCTTACGCCGTAGCAAATCGAAACTAAGGGAGGGAGCAAGTTTGGACTTATATAAATATGTGGTATCGAGGCAGATTTTAGGGATTGTCTCGCTGTTAACAGTCGAGCATTATTATTGAAAATCTCGATTGATAAGTTTGCCCATAACACCATGTATTAGAGACCAGAACACAACTCATCACATGTTTTTGAGCCTGTGGTCAAAAATTTTAGGTATGGGGATAGCTTCGTAATACCTTCACCAGAAAATCTTTTATAGAGGTATAATCTGGTATGAAAATATCTATGTGATTTAGTACTATACCCAATGTTTTCTGAATCATGTGGCCTCATGATAAAATTGTTTCACCAATTCAGTTTCTTTAACTAAATAACGCTCTCTCGAGCACCGAGCTCTTGTATAGTTAAACTGAACGCCTACAGATTCCCTTATGGACCAATCTGGGCTATAAGCTGCTTACTAAGAGAGCTCCTTCCAAGAATAGAGGAGAGTGATTTCTCTAAGATGACACTAGTTGCTACCGAAAATCACAGGCACGTACACAGGCGGCAAAAACTATATATATGTCACCCACTGTCTATCTCATCTGATTTGAGATATGTGACATATACTCCATAAAAGAATGAATGTAGCCAATCTCATTAACCTTTGAAATGTAGCAGGTCCGTCATGAGGCGACTCAAGAAAAAAGGACATCCAGGAATTTAGTCACCAAAACGGGCCCCAATAGTGTGTTGAACAGAATAAATCTTGCATACCGTTTCCTATCGCGACCGTTACTCTACTCCTCACAATGCTACGAATAACGCAGGGGCTATTTCTTAATACACAGTCCCGTCAATTTGGATAGAGTCATAATTATAACCAACGCCCATTAACATCAGACATTTTTATACAACCTCCCGTATATTCATCAAGTGCCATCACATTCTATAACAAGGAAATTAAGCAGAGGGTAGGTAACAGGACAAACTCGCGTTGCAATAGATTTGAACATGCAATATTTGTTCGCACGTTGTACTATGTATAGAAGAAATGGTGACAATGAACTTCATGTTTTTTGAGTGGTGATAGATATTTAAACAAATTATGCGATACCTCTTATACAGAGTCCCTGCATGGCTTTACAGTCACGGAGGTGTTAACCGAATAGAGACACTTAACAATACATCTGTGGTGACCAAGTAAACTGTACGTCGGAAGCAACAGTGTCATAGCACTCCTCTTCAGATTCAGGTACGCAACACACTCAGGAGGCGCATGATAATCTACCTTCCGACCGGTCTCCTCTAAGACTGTAGGATTTGACAAAACTCTACCCAATTTTGTACACCGAAAGCGGTACAATGAAATGACTTATATTCATTCGCGCGTTTCTCAAAGATTAAGAGCGAGTCTAACTGGGGTGGAACCTTCCAATATCATAATGCACGTATCCAGTATATCAATTATAAAACGATGAGATATTTATAGATTAGTCTAATGGGCGCTTGAAGATCGAGAGTGTAGCAAGGGTAACACATTCCATACATTCCTATATGCATCAATCACTAAAAACTAAGAAGTGATCCCAACATGAGGTAACTCTGCAGGATGCTGAGTTAAAATCATAATAGAGATATCTGTAGCAAAGACATTGAGTCTATGTGGATGCTTATCCATGCAATGAACCATGTCTGATAAAAATAATATAGTATACTAATTTCCCTCTCAATAAAACGTAGGCACCGTGTACTTATAATCTTCGAATAGCTGCTAGCACAAAATTTCCTCATAAGATTTCTTGTGGGACTTCTGAGATGATTTCCATACCGCCGTTACGATACGCACTAAATAGAAAAATTCATTCTCGAGTAGGCGAATGAAATTTTCTGAGGTTGATAAAATACAGCACTAACCGCTAGCCAGAAGGGAGATAATTCCTCGTGAATGGATGGATAAGTGTATCTGGCAATTGGGCCACAGCAACGAATGAACATGTAAAATCATCATAATCACACTGGAGTCCCTCTGATGAGAATAATTCAGAGGATTATTAGACCAGCATTCAAGATCAATTGTATAGTACAACATGATGAAGAGGTACATTTTGTGTGTCTGGGATGTTTTCACCTAGAACTACTGAAAGAAAGACTCAAGAACACATTTCCATATTTGCAGTAGGATTGTTAGTGTCTGGACAACGCGAAGAGTACTTGCTGTATCCATATGAACTGACAACACGGTGAATAATATCTTCACGCACAGACGGTGAGGGAATTATCGATATGTTTCTCTCTTTCTCGTTTTGTATTCTTATTAAGGCCCAATCTACTTCTTCTCATTCCATTGTGTCTTGCGGTTCAGGTCCTCAGTACATAATCGTAAATATTCTTCTAAGTTATCTTAATCCCTTTATTATATCATCATCTTCCTTGTTTAGATAATATTCTGGTTACTTATGATAAAAATTGACAATATATAAATTCTTTCTTTCGTTGAAGCATCATTTAACAATTCCTGGCCTGCGAATAAAAATTGGGTCTTTCCTCTATATAGCAAATTCGTCATTAGTCAATAGGATACCACCGGATACATCATTTCCACACTTGTCTAAACCTCTGAAATCTATTTCAAGTCCCAACCTACTGGATACCTTTTTCTGAGACTTCTTATACATATAAGACAGTTGCTCTCCTTGGGCTCAGTCAGAATGTCGACGTAATTTCACTTAAGTTGCACGCTTCCTTCTCATTTATTCTTGTAGAAAATGTATCCTACATCTACCCAAAACAACCGCGATAATAACTACACTTAATACCACTAGTTCCAACAGTGAAACGCCCTAGTAATTATTGGAAGTTCCCGAGCTACATGAAACATAGAGGAGAATACGGATCATTTGTTTAATGTTAGATAGGAAATTGATCCACGCTTTGTCAAATTAATAGAAGATAATTTATACGGTCAGTAGAAGTCAGCCGAGTTACCATACCATATGCTCTGTAATGGGGTGCTTGACGGTCAACAACCTACGGGAAGGAGTGTTTGATTGATTATAGAATGCCCTTCCTGTAATACTCCGTATCCTGAACTCCTACCTCACCTAGAGAAGCAATTACCATCTGGAGGATTCGCTTATACTATTAATTTATCGAATTATAGGAAAAGTCACTAGGAAAAAGTACCGAGAGAAATGGTGTGTTCTTAGAACGATACGTGGTGTCCTCATATATTTCGGAAGGAGTGCCCTTCTGTAAGCCTCTATTTCGCTGGGCACTGGTCAGGCTTTGTACACTAAGGTTCTCGACTTTTCGATTGGAAAGGAGGATCTGTACGATGTAAAATCTTTAAATGGGTCCACATGAGCCAAACTATGTATTCTAAAAGACCGCCTTCAAAGCCTATAATACTAAGTGAAAGTAATGAATAAGGGTGACGGAAATGGCAGACCGTAGATATGCAAATAAGCTGCAGTTGAAAGGTAGGATCAGACCTACGGAATGTTTCACATAGATATGGTTTTTGTATGAGGCTTGTTGGTCAGCGGCCTGATTTAGGATTAGAAAGAAAGGACCGGTGCGAATGGAGATACCAGCACTCAATCTCCTATACTCTATAAGTCATACCATGAGATTCTGTTGTGATACACACTCGCTCGAGTGTGTCGCCCCCACTGCTTCCCGGCAAATTGTATGACCCACTACGGAGCGAGACAGATGGGTCGCTGCGCTCATTTTGTGCCGAAGGTATTAGCTATCGGTCGCTCGGAGCCTGTATGGGAAGCGCATAGAAAGATATGTATAATACCGAACTACATTTGAGGGGTAGCTAAGGATACTGCCGAGAATATTATGTGTTTTGGACACACGGTATGACTAGAGGCCCAGAAATACTTAGTCTGTATGTGTCTTTTCTACCTTTACTTGGGGCTCTGTGGGCGGGCCACTGACCACAGAGCACTCTCGTCAGTTTTCTCCCACTGTTTGGGGTCATTTCTCTTGTAGAGAGTAATATTAAGTGGTAACAATATCGATTATTCCCATAATGTCATCCTGACGAACCAGTACACAGGACATATTTATGTACTTTCTGCATACCATTCGGATATTTAAGTTTTTTTCTGTGTCGTTGTTTGGTGGCATCACACTAGTGCATCTATAGAGTCATGTCCGTTCGCTTTGCACATAAACATGTCGAGGTTACACTTATTTTTATATTTTGAGTTACATAAAAGTTCATTAACATCCAATGTTTGTCCCTCGTTTAATTCCGCAAAAATCGCGGTGGCATCGTTTGTGGGTTTCTTTTAATCTGTAAGACACAATTCATTTATATAACTTAGCACAACATGTTAGCGGATAGATGTGTATTTTTGGTTTTTATTTAGCAACATAATTACACATGTTGTTCCCGATCGCGGTGGATAGATTCGAATCTGATGTGTATAATTGAAGCATTAATTTATTGGGGATATTATCTAAAACTTTTGGCTTATGCACACGGGCCTTATAAATTCCTGAGTTGTGTTCCCTGATGACACATCTCAAGATTAAACGGTAGGTATATGACTCCATAGTGAGGTAATGGGCGACCATGTTAAGTGATGAGTATAAGATTTGCAATCATAACTGATGGTTATATATGGTGGAGTTCATTATGAGATGGCTTTCCCGTCGATTAAGCTCCAAGAGGCGCTCTTGATCCTGATAGGCTTCCTGGAGTATATGTTATCCTCCAGAAGATTGAGGGGAAACTTAGAGATGACTCAACACTTTCTACTAGTGACAGATACATCCTTTTCTATTGAGCGCGGCGTCCAGTTATCCTGATGTGCATCACTGTCTCGAGTAATCAGCCATGACTTACTGTGAGTCCCAACTGGAGACGGTATGTACGACCGTGCAAAAGTATATTGAGATGATGATAAGTAAGCTAGGAAAGGAACCTAACACAGCGTGTATGTTGAAAAAGTCTATATGTTAGTGCTCTGGCTGATTTTTTGCACATGGGAAGTTTATTAATTTGGTATAGACGACTCTATTGCCACTTTTTTCGAAGAATGAGTTTCATAACTCTCATCATGCATACAATTGTAATTACAGGAGAATGTGTATGATTTCGGACAGTACTTTAAATTACACTTTAAACGTCAGATGTCCTTCCATGGATAAGTACCCTTTTAATCACCCCCCCTACCTAAGGCACTCACCACCCGCTATCTACGACCTACACCACAAATGAGAGAATTTTGGCTCACCTTGAATACTAGTAAAGGGTGGGGGAAATAAGATAACGCGTGAGTTAAGTTTGTTGTCTGCAGGCTCCTGATAACTTACGTAGTATCTCTCCGTCATCAATCAACTCGCTATACTATCGGACTCACGACATCTCGTTGAAAACGAAAACCGTGAAATAGTACAAGACATTATTTGCGAGAAGTAACCTGGTCCCTGAGCCGAAGCCAATATGTTATACCCTAATTAGTGGAACAAACGCTCAATGCATCCACTACTGTAGCGTTCACTGGGATTTCAGCGTTGCACTAATATATTTTGAGATTAGCATCAATAAAAGCACTCAAATATTTCATACGATATTCTCGAGAGTTGTGTCTTCTTCAAGACTCGCCCACCTGAGGCAACACACACCAAACCAAATCGCATTAAATACAATCTGATCTTTATATAACCTTGACAGTATCAATGTCTGCAGTTGAGATTCTGAGGTTGTAGTGCACGACGATCGTCAACACTTAGTTTTAGGAAGTGTTAGACTCACCACTCCATGTATTGGAAATTCCGCTTAAGACTATAATAGCGCTACGACTACTCCCGATGGAACGCAACGAAGCATAGCGCGAGGAACGTCTATTGGAATATGCGAGTGTCTCGTGCTAAGGCGGGTAGTCCTCTCATATATCTAACTCGGAGATACCGAGATAAGACTTCGTGGGTAGAGTCAAAAACAGGTGTATCATTCACATACTATATTACATACTGCAGACAACACTACATTACCCTAAATTGTGTAATCAGTATTATCAATCTTTCTTGGGATTCTTATAAGGGATTTGTCGGGATGGGAATTACACCTATTGCCGTAAAGCTTCTCTGGAGTTATCCTAGTTCATCATTTTCTAGAAGAATTGCGTATCATGATGTCATTAGTATATACAGTGTATTTCATGATTCTGTTCGCAAATATTTGGGACTGAGCAACACCCTCAACGAAAGAACATATACGTGTCTTAGCAGTTCAGGCATTGTACCCCCCCCCCCCCCCCCGCCCCCCCGCTCTCGAGCCAGATGCCACACTTCCTGCATCTGCCGCGAACTCGTCGTCTCTGACCAACATCTCCCCCACACCGCACACCGGACGGCCACCTCTCGCCTCGACCCACTAGGTGCCTCCAAACAACTGCGCAAGCCCGAAGATAGAGTTGGCGTCTCTACTGTTGATAATTAAAATTTCGTTAGTCAGGTTGAATCGAAAGAAGATTGAGCTTCTGAGGGCCATGTACGGTCTTCCTCACGCTTTCACTGCAACACTTCTACACTAGGCTTCTATAATTTATTAATTTTTGGAGGACTAATGAACCCTTAGCTGACATTTCGATATCGTTTATTTGAAGTTACAGAAGGCGACGGCAGTCAATTGAGTTATTATGTTTATAAAGACACGAGATCCTTAAGCGTTTGGCAACATTGAAATGTCTTACTGATTTAAAAATAGATTGTTCGTTGTAATCACGCCATAGGGAAGATAGATCTATACTTTAAGATACCTTCTTCTAACGTATACGGATCTTGGATGCATATCCATTGCCCAGGTATGACAGTATATTGCTGCATTAATTAGCATGAATAGCTAATGATGCCAAAGAGCTCCTGTAAAACGGCGAGTGGAGATTGCGTATGCTCAATTCATGAGGGCGCCATTTCTGAGAGTTGTACTGAGTACCGTTTGTCTATTCTGCAATTTCTTCTCGACACCTTTTAGTGATATTGAGTGTTAATCCCATGTCCTAATCATGTCACTGGATAGGTGTAGGTAAAGGAACTCCTACTGCTCTTATCTTTGATTGGCTTAAGTCTACACCCACTAGCAATGCTCGCGTTACCACGCCTGACCTGGATTATTAGAAACTATTCTCATGGAACTTGTGCAAGCACATTGCGTTTATCGTTCAGTCACATTAGGGGCAGATATATAAAGATTACATCATTTAGTGATCTAAACCCTTATAGACAACCCACCATCCAGAAGTTATATTTGCTTATTGGGATACTGAACCCGAGTGATCCTATTTAATTACAAATAGAGTCACGATGCTGAGACGTGTTTTAGTGGGATATCGCTCTTGGCATCCGAAAAAGGAAGTATACAACAACATATGGCTCTTGTCATGCACACATGCTGAAATTCGAGATATCCTTCACCACTCATAATTTCCCTTCAACGGTTTCCTCCACATGTCCAACCATTTGTAATAATGGGACTACCAATCCTGGTGTACAGGGGACACGCAGATGGCTTAAAGAATTAGGCTAAAAGTGCAAGGAGTCATCCCGAATTTTTATCAAAGTCCTAAAGCCAGAGAACGCGGCACCTTACAAATCACAGAGAGGACTCAATGACCTGGAAAAGTGCAGAAAACGAAGTTATGAACAGGAATGCTCATCAACTCAAGAAAAAGATCGGTAAGCTTGCAAGGAATCCGGCTGACAAACTCAGGAAACAGGAGGAACAGAATGAGATGCTGAAAAGGAAAATGCTCACTCATAGAATACGAGGAACGCTAGCTGTAAAGACCTGGTAGAATGACAATCACTCTTCAAGAATAGAGGGAAGGCTGAAAGAGTAAGCGCAACTTAAGAGACGAGGAAGCCCAACTGGGCTCAAGTAATAGACAGACGATTAGAGCTGTAAGACAGTCCGAACCGCGAACGAGCGGAACGTTTGAATAATGGAAAAAATACGACTGAATCCAAGTCAGTCCCGCGAGATCGTACCGTCTTCCATTTAGAGCATGATATATCTCCCCATTCTGATCCAATGTTAAGGTACTCTTGGATGGGATGTGAGACTCCGTGATCGTCGAACTGGGGCAAGGGGATCGAATAATTGGAACGCATATCTCATCCGAACGTTGTATAAGTAGCTAATGCGACGATCTTCCATTGGGATCGCCAGTATGGCCTCTTTTATTTTAAAATGCGGTTTTAACTGACGGTCTATGTTGTCGGGTATAGGTTAGCAAAGTTGCGGCGGCGCCATACTTAGCTAATGGATTTTTCCAGTTTTAAATGTTTAAAGTCCCTCCATATTCAATATTTAACATAGCGCGGATGGTTTATAGCGTGTCTAAGTCTCAAGTATTGTCAAGTCATAGCAGAGTGGGGTCCGATTACAATATTAACTGAGTGCTGGAATTAAATCGTATCTGTGCAGAGGTGGTTGTGAATCATCTTTCATTTCCATCCACATGACTTTCAAGGTGTTAGGGCCGATCTTCCATATTTAGTTTGAATGCAATTTTCTCACTCTGTTGTCCAAAGCGACTAAGCTTTTCATATGGTGACGAGAGTGGGACAGGATCCTCTTAGTTTAATTTCGCCATCAGTGTATTGCTCGGGGCGCTTGACCTAGATTTTTCTACAAGCAAGTGGGTAAGACCTTTCGGTTCGCAAAATGGCAAGATTTACCCTGTTCATGGCATCTGGTAATTGATACGAGGATAAACATTGCCATAGACGTCAACGCCAACACAGCCTAAAGTTTGTGGAATAAAGTGCCACAGAGTCGGCCCGCGATTGGCCAGCGCTATGTTATTCTGCCTTCAAACAGCGAAACAATTCAGATTTCCACGTTTAATTCGGCACCTAATTATGATTGAATAAGTATAACCCGCCTGTAAACAAGACATTGCGGATGAAAAGATGGCATGTCCCGCAAGAGAGAAACACATTTGCGGCTGTTTATAGTATTGATAATGGTCTATTAACGTGATATGTGTTATTGTAGTGCGGCGGCTATGTCAAATTTGGTGGAAATATTGGGTGTTGTTAACTGCCTGAGTTGAAATGGTAATCTGGGACGTGTCTATTGTTTGCTACCGTCTAAATGGGAAATATCGATCCCCGTTATGTCCATGTCATTGTCGGATGGATCCCGTTAGATATCATGTCATGTATAGGATGATTCAAATGTCATTACGATTCCCTCATATGCCGCGAGTCACGAATCGTGTTCTTATACAAGGGTCGTTGGACTATATTGGCAAGTACTTTCGTCGCATACACCGGTAGGTGGGCGTAAAATTGCATAGAAGAAGGTCGTTGAAAACCATCGAATTCACAGGCAAGATCAGAAACCTGTTCTTGGCGTGAAATTGATAACACTCCTTAGGACGGCCCCCTGCAAGCAGAAGAATATGTGATTTTCGTACATCTCTCGTTAATTATAATCGGGGTACGTCGAAGACTATCTATATAGTGAAGAACGCACTTCCTCTATATTGATTAAAACAGTGTGAGGTAAATAAGTCACAGGCGTAGCTAACTCTAGTTCTTTAGTTATATATGTTTGTTTGTTGTTCTGGCGGACGACATGGTTACGAAATATGATGATAAATGGAATATCCGAACAAGGGACATCTATCCACGGTTCGTTAAAGTTACTTGTGAAAGCCGAAAATGCTGTTTGAAAATAAAAATGAATACGCGACGTGGAACGCATACTATTAGTCCCGAAGTACTGTGTTGAAGCAGAAAATTGCTACTTTTTGGAAACATATGTAAGTAAAATTAATACCGACGTGGGACATAACATTTGTCGTAAGGTTCGTTTATTGAGTTTGAACAATGCTATTAACACAAATAGTGATAACATTGATGTCCGGCAAAGGACACATCGCCTCGCCGACAAATGCATGCTACAATTTAGATAGTAAAACAATGTGCAGAAATGGAGTGGTTGACTTTCTCCTGGGAGTAACGCAAGAGGAGGTTGTCCCTGTGAAGCGGCGTTGGCGTCGGGCGCATGCGTTCGGTTTCTTCATGCGCTACGAAGGAAGGTCCAGGTACTGTTTTAAATTCTAGCAGCATCCTTCATTCTCTCATCACGCCGAGCAGCAGACGCGACGATGATGGCCACCACACAAGCTCTAGGGACGTGTGAAGCACCAGCCAAAGTCCAAGCGCTTCTTTTCTGGATTGTGCCCACAGAGAAACTGCTGAATTTATTGTATGGAAATGACGAGAGACGCGCTTGTGTGGAGAGCAGAAACTATGGAAATGGTAAACTCCAAACCTCGTCCTTGAGATACAAAAAGTGATTCGAACACAGTCTCGATTGCCTTCCATGCAATGCTCGAAAGGCCGATAAATATGAACAACAATGACCAATCAGTGGGAACGATCCCGAAGATCGAGGAAAATAAGAAACCCTTCAGCGTGGATAAAAGAAGCAATGGCACAGTACAAATACCGAAGAAAAGACTTGTACTCTTTTCAGGCGAAGAGATATCCATGACGTTTCTTTTCAAGACGAATGATGACACGTCACTTTGTCTTTTTAAGAGGGGCGTGTGTCAGGTTATCTTGCCTGAGGGCCATGATTTCTCAATTATGAGATTCCACTAAGTTATTTATTTATTTTGGAAAGACTATTATTATTGATTTCGATATTATTTATTTAAGTTTAGAATGTCATGCGTGAAATTATACCACTATATTGTAATTATTTATTATATATAAAGAAGGAAAATTGATTTCGTAGGCAAATGTGAAAAAAGTTTGTATAAAAATAGTTAGGTCACTTGTAATAACCGTAATTAGAAGCAGAAATAATTTAATATTTAGACTTATCACACGATATATCAAGAAGAAGTGAAATAATAATTCACTAAATTTATATGATCTATGGTCCAAAGTGTATGGAACCATAACTTGATAATATATATATAAATTTAACTAATAAAAGATAGTATATCTGGAGTCACTGGAGAATGTGACCATAAGTAAAATAGGCAAGAAGAATTGTATTTATGAAGGAGCTATTTTGGTTTCGCTCCCTATCTATTGGTAATCTCCTCCTGTAAAACTTTGTGATTGAAGATTAGTTCTTCTTCTTTGTAATATCCATAGTTACTTACTTTTTTAGTATAAGTAACTTCACTCTGCATATATATATACTTTCCCTTTAAGATATTGTGTTTTTGTTGTATCAGCGTAATCCTGCTGGACTATGACGACCCATTGAGAATTTATTTCTCAGACATTCTTATTTCTTGTCATTGAACTTTGAGGACCATAGCTTATTCAGTTTTAATCAAATGAATTTTAAAAGAATAATAATACTAGTCTCCACCAATCCGACCCTAGACAAACGACGAGTATATATTTATTGAGATAACATAGAGAGAGAGAGATATACAGCTGGTCGATTCCGTGTCCCTACTCTTCAATATCTATATAAAATAATCATACGACTTTCAGGTACATTTATAGTCATATGTCGAGCCAGAATTGCTGGTCAGGCTTGCAGCAGCCTAGAAAGTCCGAAATTGAAAGGTTCGATGCATCAGGCCTAGAGTGCAGCAGCCAATTCATCAACCACGCTGTCATGGCCTGGAGTAAATGATTATAATGCTAGACGAGAGTATGGGTGAACCGAATATCCAACACGGGGAAGTATCGACCGATCGTCAAAAGTATGGAGGGTACTGAGAATCTTATATCGAGAGTGTTGGCTCGTGTGAACACGACGTACTTCAAAGCACCACCCCGAAGACGCTCAGTACCTTTCGAGAGGCGCGAGGAATTAACAAAACGATTAAAATATGATAATCGAACTCTCCTCGGAGATGTTCATTACAAAGGTTGTTAGTTGATGAGATAACTCGCCGTCAGCTTTAAGGTATAAACTAAACGATAAACAATATAATTTGTATCCCCTTAGGAATAGATATGCCGTATCGGTGGAGTAAACGTATTGGTAATTCAAAAAAATTAATATCTGAAACCGTTTAAAGAAATCGACAACACGGACTTTCTTGCACCGCTTCGTATCGTCACTCGCGCCGTTTGTCACAACGTTCTTGTTGTCCGCCATATTAATTCAGTCGAATACTTGGATAGATGTTGTAGTGTACGATTGTGATAGTCTAGAGTCAAGGAAGGAGATAAGTAGACAGTAGCTTGAACGTGTTGCGTCAGGCCTGCAACGAAAGAGCTATAAAAGAATCTCGTGAAATTTGAGAGAATCACAAATGTTGAACGATAGATGTAGAGTAAATAACTTTAGAGATATCTGTAAATATAGAAGTCACCGATCGAATCTTAAGTTTGGCCGAACTGACTGGACACAACGGAACACCTAGAAACTATAGATAACGAACAATCAGAAATTCGCTAAGTTAATATCTCTATATAAGTAAGGGACTTGACAGGGTAAAAGAAAAGAAAGCCGGACACGGAGAAATATCGCATCTTTGATAGTTTTATATGGTATAATCTTGGGAGTCCACAATGGCTTCGTCAAGTAGGAAGGATACTTCAAACGCACTGCTTACCAAATAATAAAAATGTAATGAAATAGAATGGGTGTGTGGACATTAAAGCACATGATATAACGCTAGTTATAAACATACGTACAATTTAGTATCATGAGAACACTAATTAATAACTATCACTATAAGTAAAGAAAGACAAAAGAAAAAATATATAATAAAGAATCTTATCTTTAAAAGATTGGAACTATAAAGTGAGAACTTTATACAGTTCTATATATTTTTAGAATAATCTGTAAAAGATGCAAAAAATATATGGCATCCGTACAAACAAATTCTTTGTTTTTTTCCCTGGGTACACTAGTTGAGTATGTTGGCTGCCTATAGTTCGTATACAGTTATTATCGACTTACAGTTCTTTGAAGCTTGGCAGGGTTTTCTGCAAAAAAATATTCTTTTCTTCTCACCTGCATTCGACTCGTTCTCTTCTGTCTTCACTTTTTGAAACTTCATAGATATATATTAACAGACTGATATGTAATAGTGTGATAATTTGAGTTGATCCACAGAACAAAAACATGGAGATAACTAATAACTAAAAAAAAAAAAGATTCGGTAAGGATTAATATATTACTATTTCAAACTATTCTTTGCGTGGACAATACAGATTTGTGGGAAAGTTCTATTTGTTTTTCCAGACATCAAAGGTTCAGAAGAATAAACTTTCCCAAAATGATTCGACACCAAAATCGATAGAAGGTCTATTAATCCATTGTTTTTTAATCTATCATGAGCTTTTGGCTTTGAATATTCCACACATTGTCTAATTTGGATTCCGGTTGAATACAACTTCACTAACTTGAAGTATATAGTGAAGTGGCACACAGTAGAGAAAGATATTTTGCGCTGCTCAAGAAAGTTCCGTAACTGTAACGAACGGCAGCCCTCTCACATGTCAATGGTAAAAACAATATAAAAAAACAGAGAGAACATCAGAGTGGGCCAAAAAATTAAAACCTCCAAGCTTATATATATGTAACCATCTTATCACACTGAAATATCTCAATCTTATTCTGTAACAAAAAATAAACAAGAAGAATTTGTAATTCTTATCGTACAGTGAATATGATATACTCATTCTATCATAAGATTATATTTCCTCTTTTATCTCTATACAAAGTTTTATATTATTTTTTTTGCTCTAGAGTCAAGTTATGAGTAACTTTACTTCATGAACTATAGTTAGTTTTAAGTATTTTTTTTTTTTTTTTGGTTATGAACTCCGAAGCACATTTGACTCTAATGTATTCTCAATATATCAAATAACGATAATCGTCGTTTCGCGCAAAAAAATTAATAATTTCATATGCTATATCTATTAATCTAATGTTGCATCTAGTCGAACAACTCTTGTATGGTTTTTTACAATCTATCCTTCGCCGCACGACACGTCTCGACTCCGACTTCTTTGATTCAGCACAATCAAATTCTGAATTTTATAGTTTTATAACAACGACTCCAAAGCTCGTTTGTTTTATTTTCTGTATATTATTTTTTATTATATTTATTACTTTTATTTTAGGAATCCTAATTTATTTCTTTATTTATTTAATCTGGGAGTTATTTCATTACAGCGATAATGCAAAATATTTTGTTTATGGGCTCGGCTCTGATAACTCTAGTTCCAACAGGTATTATCAGGTGACTGAAATGTTTTACAACCATCGGTGAGAATACCAGGTTCAGGCCTGTATGATGAAGTGGCCGTCACGCTTCTGACTTTAGCTCTCATATAGCATAAAATGTTATTTGACTGGAATAGGTTTCATTTTTCGGACTTATCGCTTATACACCAGCATAACAACACATTTGTGTTTAAACGGTTATTTCAGGGCTTTGATATGTATATTTATGATAGGCACATCTTATTATTTCTTTTATTTAGTACAATTTTTGCCTGTTTTTTCTTTATATTTAGATTATTATAAAATATGATTTCTATATAGGCAAGAGGAGAGGAAATTGGGAAATTGGATGTAGTGGGTCCACAGAAATTTCTTTTGATACAACAAACATTTTAAAGGGAGATTTATAATAATAAAATTTACCTGATTCAACAAAAGAACATCTAATAGGGATCAAGGGAATATCAACAATTTTCACAATGGCACTCAGTTATCAATATCTATTTTATTATATTGTTTTTTTTTTTATTTATTTATGTATGTCTTCACTGACATAATCTATATTTATGATTTATTCCCTTGTATTGTATAAGTTGCACTGACTCAAGTTCCCTATTCTAGTATCACACCTTCATCGTAAAAAATGTCTTTTTTTTTTCAAGGAGATGAGCTTTTCTAGTTGGAATACCACAAGAGTCCAGTCTCTTGAAAGAATGGAATGACGAATTGTCCTCTTCGAGGAAGATAATGTACACCTGGTCACAGGCCCAACCAGACCCAGAACCAGAACCTGGGGGGGGGGAGTTAAAGAAAAAAAATATAACACCCTCCCCACCCGGATTATAACAATTGGATAGACGCACATACTCAATTCAGATTAGTTGTATGCACAAAATAAAAAAAATATAGTGGATAATCTATCAACTAAGAACTAGAGTTTTATCTTTACCTCTAAAGAGGGATCTCTTTGTAAATTTTGATAAAAAAAAATCTGAACATTCAGGTGTTATTCAGGATCTTGATCAGATCGGAGATGGGATGTAGTATTGGGAGACAGGGTAATGGAACAGGGCGAGTGCTTATAGTACATGATTGTTCTCTTCTAGGATTGAGTGAGAAGAGAGAACAGATAGAAAATCAGTAGCTTACTAACAACCACTTCACTAAACTATTTCAAAAAATTGTAGCCAATTATTTAATATATTGAATCTTCAATTCTTGGTATTCAATTCACTTAATATAAATAGATCCGATTCTACACTAATCCATTGAAAGAATAAAGGTATAACTCCTACATTATCCATAAGATTCTTTTGTCTATATTCAAATCTGGGGTTAGTATGGAAGATGATTTGGAGAGGAGCTGATATAAAGAATAATATAATAAAAGCAAGCTAATAATATATATATATTTCATTTTCTTTACCTATTATTTTATATACTACATATAACCTACTATATATTTAATATACAGTATATATATAATACTTATTATAGTATATTAATATATATATTATTTATATATATTATTTAATATATATAATATTATATAATATTTATATTATATTAATATTAATTATATTAAATATATATATATATATATTATATATTACTATATATTATAATTATATATAATATATATTATTATTATTATATATATATATATTATATATATATATATATTAATTACTATATAATGACATCTTGCTTCCTCCATAACTGGGGATCTAGAGAGAGCCGCAAAACTGCTATCTTGGAATCCAATGTTCATATTGCTACGAACAATACTCACTAGAGTTTAAACATAAATTAAGTTAGTGCAGCGGAACCCTGCGACTATGCTATACCAGGACTAGAGAGAAACTGCAGTGAAGAGATATTTGACCACAGATATGAGGATAGGGAACATAAGGATCACGCGGAACAATTGAGCCCGGAGATGTGAGTGACTTCTCATAATAGGTCTACCTGACATTCATCAGCTTCCACTGATTACCCCCACCAGAGAGAAGGACCCATCCTCTCCCTGCTGATATACTCTCGAGCACGATCCATCCCTGAGTTATCCATCATAAACACTCCTGCACGAGAATCACCAAATCCAACCCACTTTTCACCCTCCCACGAACATCGAAGCTTCAATATATTAACCCCATCCTACATCTAAACCTTCAATAGTACACTAACACACCACATCACACAAAATCATCATAAATGTGATTAAACAAAAATCCACTCTCGCAAACAGTCAGCAATATCTACCAGCCATTGACATATCTAAGTAGAACCGCTTTTTAAATTGTACATACAGTACATATTACAAGAACACATTAATCATCCAAAAATATACCTAATATATTTCAACTCCACTATTCCGTATACAGATGTGTTTTATAATAGACACCTAGAGAGTCTCAAATATCCAATAAAATTTAAGAAACATGAGTTCTCCTCTAAGGCGCCATTACTTATGTAGCTACAACATTTCCTTTTAACCTCAACTATTATTACATGCTAAGACATCCCCTACTCCCTCTCTATTAAAATCTTCCCAATTACCCTTGCATCAATAGCTTCCTTATAAACCAATAATAAACTGCAGAGTATGGTTATTACTTTTACTATTATTATTATACTAGATACTAAAAAGATTACATATCTTCAATATAGTACTAGAAAAGTCCTACATTGCCCATAAAAAAACAAATCCATAAATTTATACAGCTTAGAAAATTCTCAAATCTAACGTCTTACAATAAGTGAACTCTAATTAAACTTAAAGAAAAGCGATACCTTTCTACACATACCTAGAGTGAAGCGTGGGTAAGAATCCAAAGTTGGCGAAGCGCATAGATTTAACCCACATTCCCTCTCAAACAGATAGTGCCCAGCTCACTATTTTAGTTGCTTGGAATCCACTAATATATATCACATCTATAACCTCAAGTCATCCAACGTCCCTGAGATCAAGAACAAATCATTTAGATCCACTTCATTCTAAGATTATACGTTCCCAGCTAAGGTAAAACTAAAAGTGTGAACAACTAAAACCTTTCTCGCATTTCACTCCCCTCATAAATAGCACTAAAATTGAACAGAAAAATTCACGAAGGTCTCGAAACAGCTAATATTCTTTGGTTCAAAAAGTTACCCTGATGTCGAGAGAGCAAACCTTTACAACGCATATGTGAATCCACACTGTCACTTTCAAGAACATGCATAAGAAACAACACAAAGCAGTCAACAGAAAAAACTCAATAATGTAATCTCTATGAACCTGTATATCAATAACAAATAACAAATTCAAGCCAGATAAAAACATGACACACATCTGACGAACTACATACAAAGCAATTTTCAAAGAAAATAACAATCGAATTCTATAGGAATCACAATAAAAAAGAGATGGCACTCGGAATTGTGCAAGGTCATTTTTACATTCCATATTCTATTATTACTATCTTATCACAGAAAGGTGCGTGACTAAGCCATGTTTGTGAGTATAATGCAGTCAGAAAGTGGAACACTATATTTATTACAAATCTTTCATTAGTATGAAATGTATATTAATCACTATAATAATAGTTAATTTATATCCCTATTATTAATCCCAATTATTCAGGATATTATTTCATTATTTGGATCTATAGATATGTTAAATCTTAGGTAGAATAAGTTATATAACTCGTAAAAAGTTTCTAATAGCCATAGTGTCTCTTGATAACTGTACGCCGCTCTCTATTGCCACAAATGAAAATGGCTGAAAGGATTCAGAACGGTACCAATTCAGATCACACATAATATTCATTGAAGTCAGATGAGATAGAGATCATTCTTTCGCTCGAAACAATCTTTCTTCGCTGCGGCTTCCTCTTTGTTTATTTTTATGTGTAATAAACGTTCGCAAATACTCTTCAGGTGATTTGCGTCGAATGCCCCTCATTTACCTCACAGCGAACACATTCTATCATTCCCTGAGAACATCATATTACAATAAGAATACGTATACCAAGGTAGCTAATCACCTCAAACAAATATATATATATTATATTACACATAAAAACAGTATATAAAACCGCTCATAAATAACATATATTATATATATATATAATACTATCATATATTTTAAATCATAAATAATATCCTATAAGAATATACTATTCAACCCTCTCTGTATAAACACAATAGAATAACATCAGCTAATACTAACATAAATATACATCATTTCAAATAAATATAACAATATTTTTATGAATTAGAATATTGGAGCTTCATACCCAGGCCACCTATATATGAGAAATAACCAGTACACACATGAGTTTACAACATCAAAGTGCAACCTCTATCCAAATACAATAGTTCTACGCTGCAGATAATAATGTCTTTTAAAAACAGCTGTTAACCCTATATATCCAGAATTTCTACAATCCACAATAGTAACACTATATTATATAACCAAAAATGCTAAATAATAGAAAGCTGGATATGCATAAAAAAAAGCTAATGAATGGAAAGAATGAACTATTATTATATAACCTATAAATATAAATGAAGTGGGACCAACCAGTAGGTGGAAAATATTAAAATATTATACTAATTTAATAATTATATTAATTATTATTAATAGCTATATATATATTAATAGCTTATTAATTATATATTATTATATATATTAATATATAATATTATTATATGTATATATATATATATATATATATATATATATTATATAATAATATAAATATATATATATATATATATATATTATATATGATATATATATATATATATATATATATATTTTTCTATATGGATCTACTAGATGTATATGTTACATATATACACACACACTGTATTAAATATATATATATATATATATATATATATATATATAATATATAATATATTTATATATATTATAATAATATATATAGTATAATATTATATATATATATATATATATATATATATATATATATTAATGTGCGTATGGGAAATTCAGCTTTTGGGTCCATGATGATGTCTGACTTTTTGCTTTTTCCTTGTCACTAATTTTTTTTTTTTTTTTTTTTTTAAGCCCTTTTATTAATCCTTCCATTTCCAGGGTCTGTATGCATGTGACATATTTGACAAATGGGGCATGAGGATATTGCATTGGCATTTTTGATTAGGTATTTTATTTTGCTTACAAATAGCTTTGTGGGATGAAGGTGGTCGAGTGTGAGACCTGGGAATTTTTTTGGAGTGCAGTATATTTTAGTGGTTTGCTTTATAATTTAGTTTAAACATTGTCACCAATTATTTTTTTTTGGAGAAGTAACTGAAAGTTCTTGATTCTGTCATTAAGGTCTATGATTCAATTTTCTCATAGTTTTAGTACCATATAATTTTATTAAATTATTCTTTTGCTTTGGCGAGGGAAGTAAAGTCTATATTTTGGAAAGATTGGAAGTTTTGTTCTTTATAGTTAGTGAATTTGTGACAGTTTGTTTTTTATAGTCAATATAGATTTTTTAAAGTATGTATGTGTTCTTAATTATACTGAATAGTTTTGAGTATTAAAAATGTGATCTAAAGATAAAATGTGAAAGGTTTGCCATATTGTGTTAATTTGTATTTGGGGGAAGCAGAATGTGATTTAAGAGGATGAAAAAGGTTTTGGTTGTGTTGCAAAGAGCATCTTGTAGGATGATTTCTGTTGTTCAGGATACAGAGTGCATGCAAGTTTTCTATTAGTGCACCACCTCTTGGTGTATGAGCATGGGTGCTAACTAAGCCCGCCAGCATATTGAGCACTGAAGTCTCTGCCTAGTATTAGATTTTGATATTGTGCTAAGGCAGATGGGTCAGGAGCATGTAGCCTTGAGGGCAGTGTTGAGAGGTTGTTGGTGGAATGTTAATATAAATATGTTGTTTTTTTTATTTTTATATATTTTTTTTTTTTTATTTAAAGCATATATAAATTTTAATAAATATATATATTATATATATACTGTATTATATATTATATTATCTTTAATCTAAATAATTACCTTTCGTTTTTATATAAAATGTATACATAAAATTTATTTGTAATAGATAAACTAAATAATATGATATACTTATCTATTCGTCTCAAATAACAGTTAAACTAAAGCCTTAATTATATAAGGAAAGTTAAAAATCAAATACTTAAAAAACTGAAAAGCAGCAAAATTTAGTGATTCTATTACTCACCAACATTAAATCGATTTAATTTCTATTAAAAAAAAAACTATGCAAGTATATACACAAGAGTGCAATTAGTAGTTTTCTTTATTATCTCCTAACCATTTTACCTTAAAGATGCTGTAATGGAGGAAACAATCTGACCAATAAGTCTATTGAGATTGGTATAAGAAGGCCTGCCAATATCAAGATTTCGTCTACAAATATCATAAATAGCCTCATTGTCAACCATAAAAGCACAATCAGAGTGCTCGAGAGTGGTATGTGTTGTCAATATGGAGTTATAAGGTTCCACAACAGCGGTAGCAACCTTAAAATACGTATTAAGATAAAATAAAACAAAACGTAAGGAAAAGGGAAAAATTAAAATTGGGGAGAAAACTGTTAAACTTCATAAAAGCAATGCAGCAATACGATCAATCACATGTTAAATTATTAATAAGAAAGTAAAGAAAAGGCAATTATAGAAGGGAAAAAAAAGAAAAAAGAAAACTGCACAATTTCGGAGTAAATCTTTTTACTAACTAACCTGTGGGGCAGGGTAAACAGCAAATTCTAATTTACTCTTTTTTCCGTAGTCAACTGATAATCTTTCCATAAGAAGAGAAGTAAATCCTGAACCTGTTCCACCTCCAAATGAGTGAAAAATTAGAAAGCCCTGAAAAAAAAATATACATATTTAAAAGCTAAAAAATAAAATTTAATTTTTTCGGTTTTCAACATTAATAGCTCAGGCCTTTTAAGGGAGGATCTTCAAGAATTAGTCAATATTCAAAATTAGATGTTAAGTATCATCATCAAGAAACTTTCAACGAGTAATTTAATAATGTAAAATTCTAGTTCAAGTCAAATTAGCATTAATTCAACATTAATATTTTGCTTAGAAAATATATTTGGCAGACCGACTTACTTTATGAATTCAGTTCAATTGTTAATTATGTTGCCTATATAATAATAATGTTTCGTTTTAAAAGATAATACAATGCTAATAAATTCATTTTTCAACCACCCTAATTTTTAGAAGTAAAAACAAAAACTGCATTTAATATGCCATATAAATTTAACATTAACAAAATGTTTATATTTTTTTAATAAGCATTAACTAAACAGCGTTTCTCTACCTGGGGATCGTGATCCCATACATATATGCGAGACGCAGAAAAAAACACACAAATTAAAAACCTACATAATTCTACACTAAAACGACACTGAACAAACCATTTTTTAGATCCCTCTACGAGTAAACACACATCAACCTTACAAAAATTTTTAAATAGTATGAATTTCATACATATATATTAGTAAAATATAATGTAATATTAATAATAACACAAATTATTAATGTTTTAGTTTTTAAATATTGAAAATTTATATAATATTATATCATTAATATATTAAGATAGCATATATATCTGTAGCATTATATATTTATTAAACAGTCCAATTGTAAAGGGAAATTTCGTTAACATGTTAATTTTAGTTACTGATATGACTGAGGTTTAATCAATTTGTATCATAAAAAGGAAAGTGCATAAGTGGTAATCATAAATTTATTAAAATAATAATTATATTAATATATTAATTATTATAATATATATAATAATATATTATATTAATATATATATATAAATTATAATAAAAATTAATATTATTAATATAATTAATTATTAATAATATTTATATAATTAATAATATTATATATTAATATATTATAATTAATATATATTACTAATATATATATATATTAATATATATTATAAATTATATAGTAGCATTAAAGAAAGAAATATATATAGGGTTCGAGCTGACGGAGGACATAGGGGGGACTATTTATTATTTTCCAAATAATATATCATATAAACGTATCAGGGAAGGAAGCTGGAAAGGAACGATACCTAACTATATATACTATAATAGGATATCCCAAAAATATAAAGTACAATAGAGCTAGTAGGGGTTACTAAGATAGAACTACTTCACAGGAGGGGAATATATATTAAGTATATAGCTATTACACATGTATGATTATTATCTGGGCCTTGGAATGGACTTGTCGAGGAGGGAGAGGGGAGGCGGGCAGCAGGTGGACTGGAAGATTCTTGAAAAAATTGAAGCTTGCAAATGGCTGAAAAAATTATTTATATCGCACCCAAGTCTGTTAGAGTTTAAATCATATATAAAATGTCCCTTCTATATATTATAAAACACATAAATTAATACAATATATCAAAATTAAGGTAAAGAATTAAATATCTTCTTTCACGATATTATAATTTATATAAAATAATAGTAAATTATAATACTACTATCTACCTAATATCAATTTTATATATTAACTTTTATTTTTATAAAACCATATTGTATTTTTATTTAATTTTTATAAAAAAGTGTATTCATAACTTAAAATACTTTTACGCTGATATTCAACAAAATATAAATAATGTAGTACTACACTTATATTTTATATTAAAATATAATACTGTATATATATATGTATAGTATAACATTAAATAGTGTTTATAGAATAACAATGACGGACTAGAGCAGTATGGAGGGCTTGCCCTATATCTACTATAGATACATACCTTTGGATGGCAAAGGCAGAAATACCCTGCTTAAAATATATACTATTCATAGTTGGTGGCACTTACAAAAAATGCAATGACACAAATTTAAAAAATGCTGACATGCATATAAGAGTATAGTGAAATATGATAAATAAGTAGAAGAGCTTAAAAATCTATAAAACTACTAAATTTTATAATTGAATTGAGCATGACTGATTCAAAAGTACGCGGTTAGAGTTGTATGGGAGTAACAGTAAGATAGATATAGAAGTGCGTAGTAAATAGGCGAGTACGACAAGAGTACCATTCATTCGCAATGCATTAGGAGGGTATCGAAACTTAATACTAACAACTATATCAAGAAATCCATGATGTAGAGAGTATCCTTATTTGTTAAATTAAGCGATTACAATATTATATAAAACAATAAAGATGACAAATGCAACGGGATCGTACAATACTTACATCTTTTATAGAGATAGATTAGACTCTGCAACAGACAAGAGAGAGTTTCATTGATGAGAGAGATACATAAGAGAGTTCACTACGAGAAGAATCTAAGAGTAGAAGAGTTCATATGAGAGAGAGAAAAGACAAGTAAGAGAGTTCAATGTAGAGAGTAGATAGTAGATCCAATAAGAGATGAGTTAATTGATGAGGAGAGTATTAGAGAGATATAACATAATAAGTTCATGAAGAGTAATATATACAGGAGACGACAAGAGTTAGTAATAAGAAGAGAGTAGCACAAAAATAAGAGTATGAGAGGTATAGAGGAAAGAGAGAGATAGTAGAGATAAATGGAGAAACGAAAGCAGGAGAGAGAGAAAGGAGAGAGAGAATGGGAGAGTAATGCTTTTCCTTTGAAGGTAATACTGGTTATCACATGGAGATGTTGAGGAAGGACAAGGAGTGAGAAAGTTTACATCTCTGAGAGGAGAAGTCCGTACTAAAGAAGAAGCCCTCATAATATATGAGAGTATGAAGCCAAGATAGATGTATATCATTACAAAGATTGAGACTAGATGAACAGAAAGAAGAGAAGTCTAGGGACTCCGGGAGTTGGGAGAGATGAAGAGACAAGACTGAGAGGAGATCATCCGACTAGAGAGGAGACAATAGACTATGCACGTTCATTCAATGATAACGTATGCAGACAAGTAACGAGAGTTATGAGAGACAAGACGCACGAGATCATGAGAAACCTACAATTAGAGAGAGAAGAGAAGATCATAGAGCAAAAGACAACATTTAAGATAGCACGACCAATGATATACAATAAAATGATGGAAGAGAGAGAAACTAAATATATATAAGAAGATCTTTTATAGAGAGAGAGATAGATAAGAGAAAGTTATAATTAATAAGAGATTAATAGGAAGTGATTTGAATTATACGAAAAATCCTCTTAGTAACTTACACTAAAAATATCTACCCACCTTTATATAATTCTAAGGATATTTGATATAATTAGCTGAAAACAATACACCTAATAATAATACCATAATATATATATATATATATAATATATAACTAACTGAGATTTATATATAATAGTAGGATTTATATATAATAACAATACAGTTAAACAATAATACTGAACAAAATATAAACACTCTATTATAACATATAATAGAGCAAAGCGACTTAATTATTATAGTATTGGAATATATTATAGAAAAAGTATCCGAAACGCCTATCAGTAAATCACATACATATAATCTTTCTTACTATAAGTACTAATGATTTAGAAAGAGAAGTACAAGTGATAACTTATATTAAACTAAAAAGATATATATATATGTAATATTATTATTAAATCAATTACTAATATATATAACTCATAAATACTAAAAAATACAATGGAAATTTTACAACAGGAACAAAGCAAGTAATTATATAATATAATATATATATAGTTCATTTTGTATATTATTACCGATAGGTTGAAGGCATTTACAATTGTATATTTAGCGATCTATATATATCCTGTAAATATTGGAACCCTCTTTTATAACGTCTGAGACCACCCCTATATGAATGGAGGTTTGGATAAATAAACGTAGCATATGAGTCATAATATCCTAGATAATTTTATATTATCTACTTTTTTCTCATAAAAACTCTTATTACTACAATTACAACAAAAAAAATTACATATTAAAAAAGGAACTATAAAGATTTTAAAAACATATTGTGAAAAACCCATTATCAAATTTAAAATTATTTCTTATATACAATAATAGAGTATTACTAAATATATTTGGTCAAATATCTATAACTATAAGAATCTATACACATGTTATATTCTACAGATTACCTATGGATAGAAATCTATCATCTATATACAAATTGACCCATATATTTTTATCATGGAATCAGATAAAGAATTTTAGAGATAACCGGAAAATGTCGCTAATGTTTAAACACAAAAACCCACATCCAAAATAATACATTCAGCAAAAATATGAGCTTAAAATTAGCTTAGGTTTATTGGAAACTCCGTTATGTAATAAATTATGATATATTAATTAATAGACAATATTTTAACACAAATTATTAATGACTAATAAAGTGTATCAAAAGAGAATATAAAATTCTAAATTCGTAGTCATAGATTGACTCTCATGGAGAAAGTCTGTCCTTCATTAACTTTCGTTCTGCAGATGGACGCCCAACGGAGGTCCATAAAGGAGGAAGAGGCTTTTAACATAGGTCAGAAGATGGAAAGGGAGTTAAAATAAAGATTTTTACCTAGTTAATTTATACTAAATTTATTGTTTCAATTTATTTTGAGGAAATAATTAAATTTTCAGTTATTAGTTTGAAAAAACTCTTCTACAAAGAATTAATTTTGCTAAAATATCAACAACTCAGGATGCCCCTTTAACTCCAACACGACATTTATCCAAAGAAGCTAAAAGTGGATAACAGATCCCGTCGTACATAGTCAATGTATATGATGCTGTCTGGTATATATAATAGTAGATACTATATAGATCTGCTATTAATAGTAGATACCGTAAAAGACCGTAGATTCTAGACCTCTGACTTGAACTACGAAATGTAATTAATAATAAGCATATAGCCCTACAGCCCCCTATATAAAATAGCTCATCCCATCATATAATCATATTACCAATAAGAAACAATTAACTTCAGAGATCATATTAAATATTGTCCACCAGATGCATTTAAAACCTTCTTGTTCTAATTTTGTTAAATATACGCTCGATAGCCTAAGGTGTTTATGTAATTCATATATGTTTCAGCACCATCAGGGACTCTTTTATGAGTGAATACCTAATCAAATTAGTACTATGAGAGTAAGTGTTATAGTGAAGTTAATGATGTATATCATTAGCTTATTTACTAGCCCATAGATCCTCCCCAGGCTCCATAAATCAAACGATTTCTCATTAATAGTGTTCAAACTCCTATTTAAAGAAATCGCTATATTCCAACTACTTGATCTATTCATCATTAAAACTCTATCATATATCCTCACTCTTATATAATTACCCTAAGTTTTCATCTTCATTTCCCTCACTAATTTGTATCATGCTTGTATCTATTACTATATCTATCATATTCCTGATGCATCGAGAACTACAATATAGGATTCTTATATCTAATATCAGTCAGAATTGAGTTGTCCTGTCAGGTAGTACTGGTAGAGCAATATGCTTTCCTCAAGAGGAGAGATTCCAGTAAGAGTGATTTAAATAGGTTGGTAGATCTTCCGCAGTGATATATATAAGAGAAATAGCGACTATACTATATTATAATGAAGAGAGAGATCAGATCTCTATGTACAGCAGACAGACGCGAGACGCCGACCAGCTGCAGAGCCGAGAGACTGGATATACTCTACATTCTCTAGACATGGCAGCTACACACATATTTTACTATTAGATGGCAAATAAGGCGCGTTAGCCCAGAGAGAGTAGAAGTAATTTACACTCAAAGGCTTCACAACAAATAGGGATTGATTTTTATAAAGGCAAGCTGTTAAGTCAAATCTAGCACAATATATGTGACAAGAAGAATGTCAAAGTTCCTAATGAGATAGAGACGGTTTCGGATAAGAGCAGCAGTTAAACTGTAGCTTTATTATGTATAGTCATATTTAAATAGCACATAACATCTTCCACACGCATAAGAAGAGTTGAGATGAGTATTGATTTGTAGTAGAGAGGAGGGAGATGCTAAGAATGTTATACGATCAGAGAGAGATGCTAGGCGCAGACAGAGAGCAATTGAAAGAGAGACGATAGTATGTATGAGAGATGAGTAATGTAACGATATATTTATATATATCTCTATTACAGTAAATAATAACCACCAATGTGTATATTCCATCGAGAGATGAACATAGGCGGTTACTTGAAAGTGATATCCATATTAAGAAATAAGGAATATTCTAGTCCAGTATTAGCAACTGCTAGAATATATCATTTATCCACTTCTTTGAAGTAAAAGTAAGATATGCTACTATAGGTTATATCAGGTAAGTGATGGCTAAGGAACTATGAGTTTTAGGGTCATTATAATGAATAGTATTCTTAAATAATTTTATGGTAGGTATACTTTATACCACGGTATTATAAATATTATTCAAATTTGAAATTCTATGATAAGGAATCTTTGAAATCTGAGGTTTAACTCTACCTAGAGGTTGAAATGGTATATATTAATTACTCAATGAGTATGTTTGTTTTTGAGGGTTTTGAGTTTCTATTCATTCCACATAATATTCGCCTATCTTATTGTTATTTTTTATAAGTATATACCTATATTAAGATCCACACATCAAACATATCACTCTATGTAACTCGACATATATATGAATTTAAAATAATTTAACTTCAAGTTCTTTCATCTTACACCAAAAAGCTTTTAGTGTCACAAAGAATTGATCTTGCACGAATAATACCAAATTGTCTTCTTTGTGCTAAGAAAAGTCTACTTATTAATTTTATACTATAGTCAAAGAAAAATGTTATCAGTTTACTTCACTTATATAAGTATTTTATCTTTCATTAATATTTGAAAGACTTTGGTAATTTTCTGCTGCAGTGATATTATTGGTATAGCATACAATATAGTAGTATTATATAAAATTAAAAACAATAAGCTAATATTTAATCGAGGATTGAGATCTGATTATAATTTATAATAAATATAGAAGTATAATTAGAATAATAATTTATTATTATCATACATATAAAAAAAGATCTAAATTATTAATCTATTTTATATATTAAAGCTAATTAGTAGATAATTGAATAATGCAATAACTACTTTAAATTGGCAACTTAAATTATTATAAAATATTATTAACATTTATTTTTATTTATAGTGGCATGCTTCTACTTCACATCGACTGCAGCGAGAGATCCGCGTCCTTCTACATCACTCATTAACACAATATTATAAAAATTGCTACTTAGCATTCTCATCTGTCATAGAGATCGCTACCAATACATCGAGAACTTAGGGTAAATATTGCTGCACTATACTACAGTGATTATACAGAAAATAATAGTGCTATTGTAGTGTACTAAAGGAGGATATCGTCTTATAAAATTCATTGATTGAACAATACTCAAGTAGATTCAACATAATTTTGGAAGCGAGCAAAAATTAAGAATCAATATGAAACTTCACACGTAAGATATGGAAATCGTGGACTCTTCACTAAAGTATAAAGATACGGTAAGTATAACTAAATTACGCTGATATCAAAAAGGTTATCGAGTCCGAGATCATCTGAAGGATATATATGTACTAAGAAATTTACTCACTTAAATGTTACGTATGAATAGACACTAAATAATCGTTATATAAGAGAGACTATATTATACTAGTACTTTATCATGCAAATATATATGTCATTTCGCTGACATAATAACCGGAATAAGATAATTATTAAATACGTATGTATAATTTAATTATACATACTATTTTCGAATATAACAATGAGAACGTATTTACATTGAATGATCGTAATATAATAATGAATGTTCTTGGAGTATGAATGGAATATTAATATATGCTCAAACCTTCTCACACCTCCATCGAATAAAATGAAATATGGAATCTATGAACGTTCGGACTCGCAATCTCTCCCAATACACTCGCTATGAGCCTTCCACGCGCGCTCTCTGATTATTTTATTAGGGATCTCTAGTTAATGGTATCAGTGTTGGTTTCACACACAAGTAACTCGCTAATCGATGTTTTGTCGGTTCTCAAAGGTCGGCTGAGACATCACGCTAATACCCACTCGGATGTAGTCTTTGTTGGCTGGCCTATTATGTAAATATTATTCTGTATGTATGATAGAATGCTAGTGTCCCAGAGAGAGTAAGAGATAGGTCGAATATTTGATAATACAAGTTATAGAGAGCTTCATGTTGATCTAGCTATAATTGTAGGAGTGTGGGTCTTGAACTGGGCACATAATGTAGTATAAATTGTCATGCTGATAATTGACTTGCAGCCTGGGTCCTGTGTGTTACTAACAGTTGTCTCACGAACGATAGCTAACTATTACTGAACATTGTTTATGCTTATAACTAAGTATGCGGAAAGCAGAATGTCCGTTAATCTTAAATCTTTGCTTGCATTCTTAACTATAACCGGTCTGACTATCGATAACAGAGTATAGACTATAGTCGTTGGAATTCAGCCAAAGTAATCAAATAGACCGTTTTTGTAAAAAATTCTAACATTGGAGAGTCAATCTTGCTCTACAGTTATAATTTTATGAGAACAACTTCATTCTTATATAATTGATTTTGGACGTGTGTATCTAACATCGACATACAATAAAATACCTGTTTGCGATATCTGTGTTATGATGGCATCATTATAACTATATGTATAGTTTCTGTATATGGTTCGATTCGGGAATTGGGTTACCGGGTTTATTACGGAAGAGACTCGGAATTATATCATGACTTAATACGTTTTAGTTCTTCGGAGAAATTTTATAATAAAAATGTGTCGTATTCAAGCTCTTATAAAAATATTTATTTGATCTCAAACTATATGAGAAAATCTCGGCAATCCCCACTCAAATTACGAAGGAATTCCATAGAGCGAGGAGCTAGCTTATTCTCTGTGTATAATTTAGTTAGACCTCTTGTAGAGTGTACTCCACTGTAGTCTATAAATTCTTTTAAAGGTTGTATGATATAATTTTTATGAAGATGAGATTATATTATGAGTGATCAGTATAGTATTGTTATATAGTGAGTATGTATATTTCACTATTTGTATAGCGCTCACGTTATGATTTATGCGCAAAGTATAGTACATATATAATGTATTCTGGATTTAATTCTGTCAGGCGAGCAATAATTTATTGTTAAAGTTTTATGAGTTGTTAAAAGGTTACTCGATACAATTAATTAAAATTTAGATATGTTGTAAGTGTGTTTTAATTTCTGAATGATATGTGGCACACGATTATGCTTAAAGAGGAGATTGATATAATCAAAGTCCTATAAGTACAATCGTATATTCTGTTCTCATGAAGTTATTGTTAATTTCACCGAGAAGATCATCGATACTAACCACCATATGTTATACTAAATTTAATGGATTCGTAGTTCCAAACATCGCCTCAGGAGGGCTATTATCTTTATAGTTGAAACATTTTAGTGAGATAGCTAGACGTGAGATGCCTAGATCAGATTAAATCTAATGTTAACAGATTACATACGGTCTTTAAAAAAATATTATATTATTACACTATGGTAAATTTACTATTTTTATTTCATTATCACTATAGTTATATTCTATGAATAATGGGTGGATTATTTAGCTAATAATTAATTGAAAATATATTCAAAGAGAATGATACATGATTCGTCATCCGTTCAATATAAAAAAGAAAGAAATAGAATAAATAAATAATCATATAAATAAATTGTTCAAATATAAAAAATTAATTATTACTTTTAGATATAAAGTTACCTATATAAATTTAAATATTAACAATTAACTAGAAACTATTTTTTGTATTTCTTGATTCTCTAAATATTTTAATATAGCATTAAATATACAGTTCTACGAGACATTCAGATCCATTAATAATATAATGTGTTAACATAAACGATTGCCAAATTAATTCTTAAACTTGATAGAGTATATTCTTCAATAGAAGTATTTATAATGAATATTATAGATCCATTTGAATATTATTGAGACTAATTATAGAATATGTAAAATCATTCTACATAACCTACATGAATTATTAAAAATAATTTAGACAAAATGAAAATTTAAAAAATTAACATGAAAAATCATTTAAGGTTGATACTATAAAAATATTATTATGTATCATAATTATTTTCGAAGTATTCAACTTCTTACACTATGAATGTGGATATCTTTATCTTCCACATATTAGGCTACAATAAAAAACAAGGCCTGAGATTTTAAATATTATTATAATATATTATATATTACAATTAAGATATTACAGTTTAAATATATAAGTATACTAATTATAAATATTACTATAAATCATTCAAAGCTATTTCTATATTAGCATATAGTGCTAATTCCTTTGATATTAAAAAATTAAAAATTTATAACATATAAATTCCTTATAATATTAAATAAATATAAATAAGCCATAAATAATCCTATTATAAGTAGAATGCTAATTACTTATATATATATTATTAAAATTTTAAATAATAAAATAAATAACAAGTATACCAGCTATTCTATTTTTTTATTTAATTCTAAATATTAAAACTGAGACATTTGATCAATCGATTTTATAATATTATTATTTTTCTTTTATATAATAAAATAAATATTCATATAAATATTATATTTATTAATATAAAAATAATACAGTCAATATCACTTACGTCTGCTATTTATGTCCAGTCATTAATCGCTCAGCAAATCAAGACTAACACATAATTCTATCACAAAAAATGAGAAACATTCTTAAGGATGCGTTATAATATTATTGGTATTTTTCTCGTAATCTATTTTGGACATTATTTATAGAAGAAAGAATAAGTACCAGGGATAGAGCAAAAAAAAAAATTAACAATTAATATGTTGTGTTTAATTGAACACACAGCTACTCCTGTAAGTCAGGCATCGATACCACTTTATTACAGGTTCATATAATGTACAAGGAGGGTCATATGGAAAATCGGGTCTATAATAATCTTGACAAAGAATTTGAGGCATGTAGTTAAAACCAAGATTGGTAAACGCAGTGCTAGCAATTGGTGATTAAATTAAATATATATATTAGCTAACAGAAATATAAAATATATATAACTTAAACCACAAATCGATGAAACTATATAAAAATAAAAAATATAAAAGACTTTTATATTATATACCATATATACTATGAACCAACATTACTTCACATAAATCATTAAGTGATATTTTATACCTTCTATTAGGGGTAACTATAGTAAATTAGTCGTATTTCTCTTTACTAAGTCACATTACTATCTATGAGCAAAACCACATCAATACTGGTAGGTACATCTGTATAATATATACTTTCGAGCATGCTATCGGTTATGGTTGGCTGGGCTCGGCCTTTGACGGGGAACCTTGCGGCGGTTCATCGTTTCCATGCGCTGGCTCGTAGGCCGGAGGCCGGCGTGCCGGATCACCCGCGAGCAGAAGAGAGCTCCTAATCCACATACACAGTTGATGTCTTGTGGACTTTATCTGTACCGTGCCTCGTAATCTCCCCACACTCACGATCGCACGGCGGACTCTATGAGAAATAGTTCTCGATCGCGTGCTGTAGGGTTTTCCCGAGAGACAGGACGGAGAGAGACCCTATCTTTTCCAATCACGCTCATCTCTGGCGATTCAAGTGCTTCCAGACTGCTCGTTTAGGGTAATACTACTATTTAAGATTTCATATACCGGCAGCTGTCAACCCATTAAAGGGCACAACTGAGTACAATCTTTATGTGTGAAGTTTTGATAATCAGTAAGCTAACAACTACTACTTTCCTCTACATCTGTAATTCCCCTACTATTAGTGGTGTATAAACTAATTCATGATTTTATCTATTTTCACATATAGTGCTTCTTCGACAACTAAAACTATTCACGGGCTGTATGTTCCTCTCAAAAGATGCAAGGTCCTTTTACTGTAGATAATTGTTGTTCTCTTAAATCTTATCTCGATATGGATTTTTAATATAAAGAAATTTTTAGGTCAAAAAAAAAAATAACTAAATATTAATCCTCTACTATTGTATAATACATTAAAGCCGATATTTTTAAAACTTAGAAAGTAATTGAATGCAACTGTAAGAATATTTAATTTAATTTAAAACAATAAGTTTTAGATACATTCACTACAAGCAGAAATCAAGTGTTATTCTTTATGTATTGATTTGAGTAATCCACTCTAGATAACTAGTTATTTACTCGTACATACAATACTCAACTACATTCGCCGGCGCGCATTAACTACACGCAAGATAGATCAGCTCATTACGGAAGCAACTTCTTCGATCCTATATACTAACCTGTCGACTACTCTTACAGGTACCAAACCTTGGTTGTTCTTTCTATAAAATATTCCGTTTAGAATTATATTTATTTGAACCTCTGTGTAAACCTTACACGTAATCCTTCAAAACTGTTCCCTTTCTTGCAGCGAACACTGAACCGGGAATATACTGAAAGCATTTAACCAATCTTCTCCCGAACCTTTAGAGTTCCATATGAGAATATTATCTAACATATTAATCTTATCTACCGGTGAATCCATGGGTAATATATTAATATTTGTTATGTATTGGCAAACTGAAGAATAGCATTTATGCTTTTATTATAATTATACTTAGATTTTATGCTTCACATACATACAATAGTTATCTTAATACCTAATACTTATTGTAAGACATTATCATCTAATATTCTTGCAATAATACCTTACAGGAAATATTCCCTTTATTTCATTTCAAGCTTCCTATGACATATTTGACATAAAACTTTTCTTTCCTGCAAACATTTTTTTCAGAGCCTTCAATATTTCTACTAAAATTCCATATTTTCCTATTTCTTCTCCTGTATTCATTGTAATGAGAGCAGCTTCCAGCTTCCACTTCTCTCTTCATATTTAGTAGTACTTCTCTGTTATAGATGATGATCAAGTTCTGGTCTATCGTCTATTTGCTATAACAGATATCTTGTCAATAAGATATTTTCCCAGAGATTTCAATATTTATACTGAATAAGAGAATACTACAGGAGCAATATCGTAGAGAAGAAATCCTCACTTATGATAAAACTATCATTCCCACTAAATCAAAATAGTATAAATATATGCAGTAGTAATAAATGTGGAGATGATCTACAATATATGAATCGATTATATTATTTCTAAATGTAAATTATTATTTAGTATATTGAGCTAAAAAGATATTATAAGTATATATTGAGACCAAACTCCTTAATGATATATTACTTTTAATCATATAATAAACGTAGAGAGGAAATTTATTATCTAATAATCTGCATACAATTACTTTTAACTAACTATATTAAGCCATTTTAATGACTTGGGTTTTGTAGGGCAGAAGATATATTATAATTTATATATTTATATATCCTCCACAAGCTTATTCTACTACGCTCTTTGAATAAATAACTGACAGCATGCTGTGATACGATGAGAGGGGCATATATCGAAAGCTATAGTATTAATATATATATAATAATATAAATATATATATATTAAATCATATAATCTGAGGAATATAAGAATTAGTACCGAACATAATCAGCATATATCATTATGTTTGTATAAAGCTTGAGCAAAGAATTATTTGACTATCACTTATGAATGATTTCCAGACTACTCTGACGAAGTAGCTGTTGTTTTAAATATATATTATAACATTCATCACGAGAAATAAACGATAGAAACTGTAGTATCTTAATCATCACTGAAAATTACGATATAACATTAGTATGTATGTGAATAAAGTTTTCTCATACCGAGGGGTATATATACTAATCCACTGACATCGTTATTGATAAGAAATACACGTAGTATATATAGAATCAATAATTAGCATGCAATTATAACTATGATTATATAATTTCTATGATCTTCTGCAGTGGTGCTGGATGTATCAAAAGCCTCTTATAGGGTCTGGAACACCATGTAATTAGCGAGGCGAGGGGGAGTAGGAGGCAGGCATGAATGAAACGACGGGGCACATTCAGAATAAGTTCTTTATTTTCTTACATCACTAAAAATTCATCAAATTACCCCAAGGCAGGGCCACAAGCCACAAATTCATGGAAATTCCTTAAAGGAAAACTTTAAAATAAAAGTTATTATGGAAGCTTAACGAGTTGATTAGACATTAAACATTAAGTCATAATCATTGTAAGACTGTTCAAAATTAATTCAGAAAAATACATCTAAATCATTAAAAAAATACAAACACATCGATAGTGTATATTCATACAAATTCATATTATTATTAAAAAAATAAGTCAAAAGGTTAATGCCAAATAATAATAATTACAATATATAAAAATTTCAAAACTAATTTAACAATTGAATTTAACAAGAGATATTTTTATATTATTTTAAAAACAAAAAAATAACCAAAGTAAAACAGGCTATAAATATTTTTACAGAATTATTAATTATATTATTATTATCTATTATATATTATTATTAAACAATTCACGTTAATTACCTTTGCATAGGAGCGAAAGTGATGTATTTTAAGAGAAAAGGACTAGTGTTTCGTCTCATTAACCTGTCTTTGTCTTTACATATTATATTAAAAATGGAAAAAAAACACGTAGCATAATTTGTACAAATATAATATTTATATAAATAATAAATAAAAAAAATCAACAATAAATAATAACTATAATCATGTTCAACTTCTTTTACTTCTATCTCTCTAATATAAATTTTCGCGCCTATATGAACTACTAAAGAGCTATTTCATTAGCTTTTTTACTTAAGCAGATCTTCAAGGCCCAAACAAACGAGACTTTTCTCGTGTTCCAACACCTTAAAGAATCTGCTTCCCCCCCCATGTCTCCTCTCTAAACCCCTACTACTAAAAAATTCCTCTAAACCACCAAAGTTTCTCCTCTCAAATCATTCCCCATACATAATCTCTCTATCCCTTTCCTGAAGTGAAAGCTAATGGGATTCTAATAAATCTCGATTGATTCCTAGATTGATTCCTAGATTGATTCTAGATTGATTCCTAGATTATTCCTCGATGAAGTCCTAGATAGGAAATGGATTTTTAGGAATAGATATTTCCATATGAGAACTGAGTCACAGACGGATTTCAACATCATCTTGGCGCCAACTTTTACGATCAAAAACTTTAAGAAGTGTTGAGTCAAGTAATAAAAAGATATTAAGGAATAGTAGTTAAAAAACAAAAAATGTTGAAAAAAGAGTAAAAATGTTTGAAGAATATTAAATCGCCGATCTTTATATGAGAGTTTGAGTTTTTGAAATATTATTAATTATTCTTCCAAAAAATAAATAAATGAATTAATGATTTTATTTAATTTTAATGGAGTAAATCTAAAATTTAAAAAACCAATAAGGAGAACTCTGTGCCTAGAAAAGTAATGCAAAAAAAGGTTTATAAAAAAAATTTTCCCATTTAATAAACTGAAAATAATATAACTATAATAAAGAAAAACAAATATACAAGAACAAAAGACAGGAAGAAGACGATTAAAGATCATAAATTAAGAAAAGGATAAGTAATTCTTCTCCTACTAACATACTTAAGATAGAGGATATACCGTAGAAAATTCTTCCTCCACTAAAACATGTTTTAGATTAATACTTCAAGTCTCTCTTAGTGCTCTCTCACTACTCCCCCACTTCTCTCGAAAAACGTGAAGAGAGATTGAGGACTTTTCTGATCGACTATATGGTAGATGCATTGTAAGAACAATCATTAGGTTAAGGTTGTCGGGCAACTATGGGAGTTTATTTAGCCAGAGATACGGTTCTTTATATCTAGTTACTTATAGGAATCCCTAAATTTTATGAGAGGTGTAGCGTTAAACAATGTACACAAGAGTTCAATACAATTATGGAAGAGATATATTAGTTGGTATGAGAGTACTTTTAGTGTTTCACTTCAAGCCCACTCGGGTGAATTACCTAATCTACTATTTTAGTCTAAGGGGCACATGAAATGGGGTAATTTCTTGTTCAATAATTGATTATAGTTTCATTCTCGGTACCTCAGTTCTTCAGAGCCGAGTGGTACTACATCTTCGGTTTATCACTGCGTTAGTCACAACAACGAGGTCGTTCTTTCTTCTCCAACCTTTATCAAAGAAATTTTTAATATCATTTCGGATCGCTTTTGTCTCGGGTGTCTCATATAAGCAACAACAACAGTTCAAGTACAAGTAAGAGCCGAGTATATCGCTACCTTGCTCTCACTCTGTATCATCATATGATATTCCAAGACACTTAATACTTATATAAGTTCTAGGGTTCGGTTAAAAAACGGTTCTAACAAAACCACCCAAATAGAATTTTGCCAGAACGGGCTATTAGACTTCAGAGCTCTGCACGGGAAGTTGTTGATGGAGTTGTTATGAGCGAAATACGGCTCTCGCAATCAACCCACCACCGGAACTCTGGACTCTGCTCAGTTCAATCCGATCCAGCTCAGTCGATGGGTCGTTAATATATATATACACACTAAGCAATTTAGTCTTATATTTTTATTATTTGAAGATTTTGAGAATGAAAATCAGGTGAGCAGTGAGCTTATAAAACTGTCATTTTTCATAAATAGCTCAATCCACTATGAGAGTTAAAGAAGATAAACAAATAACAACCTTGAGTCGGATCTTATACAAGAGTCAATTAAGCAAATGAAGACTTATATAGACATAGAATTATCCCTGTCTTCTATATTGACTGGCATTGTCCTTGAATCATTGAACATTATAGGTCAATAAGCAAGACATACGGCTAACACTCATCATTACCATGCTCGAGATACGTCGACTGAGAGACAATAATAACTGTTTACCACTCTAATTAAATGCATAAAAAAGATATGGCGTATGAGGAATAGTCTGTTTCTACAGAAAAAATAGGTAATCTAACCTGAAGGTTTGTCTAAAGCAAAACCATATGATATAATTCACCTTGTAATATAGAGCTCAATGAGTCCCCCTTTATGGTGGTGATCGCTGGTACATAATTCAGCATTTTTCTCACGAATTACATATAACAAACTAGCTATTCTTATTATTAAGTTATAGGACATTAATAGGGAAATAACTGCAAAGTTAGTTTAATGTGCAAAAGTACTAATTGTAATAAAAAGGCCGAGAGAAAGGTGGAACGTTAGAAACATAATCTCTAATTTGTCAAGAGTCATAGTAGGATTTTGTACTTATAAGGACTTATGATCTGAAGGGTACATACTGCGTTTTCTCCTACTTGTTTTTGGAATACACAAGGACGAAAACTACGCCATTCGACTTCTAGTCTTCGGCGCAGCGAATTTCGTGGAAAGATAAATAGTAATTACCTTGTTCCGGCTGTCCTAACCATTTATTTAAAAATCTCACGAGAAACAAGACATCTATTAATTATCGGTGATATTATACATTATTAAACCCGGAACAGTTATGGGAGACACGATGTTTACAATTTGACATGGAGTACAAGAATATTATACTGTGGCTCAATTAATTTTGGCAACTTAAACATTCCTATCGATTAATAAGAACTTACTTTAAGTTTTCAAAAATAATGTATCTGCCCTCATCTCACCCTCTGTATATTTAACAAGAACGTGTAATTAAAATCAAATGGATACCCGATTGATTGGTATATGGAATTTCATAACTAACCATTCGAGTTAAATGTACCAACATAAATGATGAGTGGGCATGTAGGTTCCTGCAGCAATGTGTTTACAATCGCCGCGAGCCATACCCATTCTGGCTTAGTTGTCTATGCTTATTACGGGAAGTGGTTCTGGGGCATTTGTCTATGTGTCTTAGTATCAATAGATCAAAGTAAAATACTCGGTATGGAGCAAAAGAATATTTGAGATGGCACAATTATATCTTCATGATTCTATACGGAAAGACGTCTTAATCTTCATGTGTTTCTGCTTTCTTGCGGCGTATAATTTGTATATGAGGGAGAATGGTGATAAAACCTCACACGTTGACGATCAGTCAGCAAAGCTTAGTGCAATCGAGATACGATCACTGTCACTGGAGAGGCTCTCAAAATGCGAGGCTAGGTAAACATATAATTTTGCGATCTTAATTTGAGATGCGTGCGCGCACTGAACTGGAAGTTAACAGTATGTTGCGATGCGTGGGTGCACAAGGATCTGGTATTAGAAAAATCTCAGGAGAGTTCAGAGTGCTTGTAAGTTAAATCTATATCATGAAACTACGCTACGTTTGTCTAGCAGAGTTGCTTTTCCGCCGAGCTACTGTAGCTCGACACTTACACATCGAAGTTAGATCGTGTGATAGCATGCTGCAATGTGCACACTGAAAAATAATGCAAGTTATAAATAATATATCCTTTCTTTAAAAAGCTGCATCTGTAATATTATCGATGTCACTTTCAGATGCAGGATGTGGGCCAGACCACCCCGCATACCCTCCCGCAAAGTTTCGCGTTTAATATAATTCTATAAATAATTATTTATTACTATCATAGGAGATGCATAATTCTGGGTGGTTTAAGTTCAGAATTATCAACAGAGTCACCTAATCTGATAAGAGAGACATAATCCAGGAACTGTATATGTCCTCTCACACTATAGAGCTTAACATAAACCGGGCTCCTTATTATATTTTACTCTATGATATAGGAGAGGAGTAATACGAAAGTTGTATAATCTTCTAAGATCTTATCAATGTTACCAGTTGTATAGCCGGGTAAACTAACCGTACAATACCGATCTACCGCTTCCATCTTTTTATATGATTAGATTGATATTTCGCTCTAACAATATTTTGCTTTCTGTAGCGCCATATTTTCATTGACTTGCCTATTATGAGTACAGAAATAATTAATTTTCTGAATGGCAAGCTATAAACTTAATATGCATTAAAATACGCAGCGAACAAGAATAAGATTTTATCCTTTTATTTTGACCAGTATTTCTCCTGCTCCAATTCAGCCATTTTTGTCGATCTGCCTACCATCTTATTTTTAATCACAATGAGTTACGATTATATATTGTGTCTGAATGGAGTTCATTTCTAAGATACAATCAGTCAAGAAATTATTTTTTCCTAATATAACACATAGTGTATAATTGTACTCATGGCTTCTAATCACCTGGATAATAATAGATAGACTATAATATGATAGTTGGCATGCTTAAACCTGGGACCACCAGCTAGAGGTTTTTGCTCAAAAATATAATTATAATGAGGGCGAGATGGACTTAGAGAGAAACATAAAGCGGGTTCTAAGGAAAAACATCGAAGTAGTTCGCTAAACAACACTTATCAACTGATCCATTTTTATCTACAATTCCGTCATGAACCTTCTTCCAATGATAACCAATTAAGATAGTATTCCTCATTTCGAAGTAAAGTAGGTCGCCGGTATGTCAGTAAAGTTTGAGAGATTACATATATATTTAATAAATGTTAATTAATATTCTATTATTTAAAAGGTTACCTATGCTTATACAATTGAACTCATCTATCATTTACTTTAATTTACAAAGTTCATAGATATTAAGAATCAAGAAATTGAATAATCGCTTTCCCTCTAACAGAGAAAGAATGGGAATTGAGAGTATAGAGAATATACTACATAAACCTTTAGTTATACACTTCTCATTGAATAATAATCTAAACAACTGGAACATTTGGCAATACTTGGATTTAATTACTATCTTAGGTAAAGATAAGAAGGATCATTTTACCATTCTGATTACTACAATTTTAATGAACAAGTAGTAATTTACAATATTATAACGTAGATATCTTTAGTTAGCAAGAAATCTTCATAATAGATATAAACTATTTCAAGAGTCATACATTTCAAATCTAATATGACTCGTCTTATTAATAAACCAAAGAGCTGACTCATTAAATTATATTACACATATGAAGGCTTAATGAGAGATTATAAAGTAAAAACTGTCTGACCAAACAGAGGAGCCTGTTCTAATGTAAATATTAAAATATCTAAAATCTTGTATAGCAACTTTTCACATGCTGAGAGTAAACCATTCTTATTTAATTAATTCTGATGGGTACCTGAGAGATTTTCTCGAATATGAATAGAGTATGATATAATTATATATATATAAAAATCCTTTACTTCTGTTGTAGAGAGTCATATATACACTGGATGCCATTTACTATAGTCTGCAATCAGCTAATTTCACTGGTTTACAAATTAATCTAAACTATGAGAGTTAAAAATATATAACACATGAGTCTTTGAGAATTATCAAAACCTTTCTTCTTCTATTTATTATGGTTTTTATATTTTATAAATATAGAATATAATATCAACATTTTGTTCTTTCTGTAATTTATTTAGTTTATATTCTTTTTCAATTTGGATTAATATGAAGCTATATAAAAGATATAATCGAAAAGATTGTTCAAACTTATTACATTGATCATTATAAAAGCCAACAGCAAACTCTTATAACTCTTTAAGGTAATTTAACGTTAAATGTAAATATGCGATGAATATTTTTGTTAATGCTTATTTTATGTTATTAAAATCACCAGCCATTTCACTTAACTTGATCACACCATCTAAACAAAAGAATGAAAAATCTCCGGCGGAGTTCAAAAGCATCACCAAGAGAATTTTTTTTCTATGTTTCTACACAGCGGAGGAAGGAATCCTGGGGTTATACATTGGTTTGGAGATTGATAATCTCATTAAAAAAAAGAGTAGAATTCAAAAATTCTTCTAATATATACTGAGATGGACCTAATAGAGTTGCACATTTAACTATCAGAAATAATTTCACATTAACTACTAACCTGCAATAATGTTAAATAAAATTCTTAACGAATACTAAGATATACCTAAATTTTTATTAACCTAATCCAGCACAAAAATAATAACTACGAAGAGACTATAAATTCCTGATCACGCATGAGCTTCATCTATTACAAAAAAGATCTATTGAAGTCAAAAGCTAAGAGATTTAATCAGAGTATAATAGTAAAGTCTTATTTCCTCATTCGTCCAGTCTTCTACATAAATCCGCGCAGAATCTACTGAAAATCGTAGTTCTTCTTGTCGTTGAGAATTCATCAAAAACAGTATGCATGTTAGCTTATGTTGCTCTATTCATTAACACCGTCTTATGAGGTAATGACGATGAAGCGATCATACATTTTTGCGCGCGGTCTATTAATGGAGTCTTTCCGCGTACACCAATTAGACACTTCTTAGTGCAATAGTTCCTATGGTTCGTACTACCAACCATAACCCTCGGATCCTCTTGACATGTTTGTAAGCCTGAGAGATTATTTATTACGTACTCGTTCTTAATTTCTATTTTTCGTATACTGTCATTACAATCTTTGTGCCTCCTTCACGATTGTTAGAATAAATTCCATTTGAGACCTATACAATCAGGAAGGATTTATCCTATCACCTCTTTATCATGATAAGCTATGTGGAGTAAGCGAGGGGCGTTTGTAAAAGAAAACTGTTCACGTTTTGGTCCATCCCACTTTTTCATTACATCCCTTCTACAAGTTTCCTCCGACTACAATTCTTCCAATTCATGTGTTTGTCTGAATAGCTCTGAATGAGTATATGCAAATCCAGCTGTTGGCATACTCTTGCGGTTGTGATTATATTCACCAGTTGGGTATCTCTCACTTTTACAAACACCTTGATCTGCAATTCTATCGTCTGCGTCTGTCAATTGTGCTGATAAAGACGTAACTGAGATGCCTAAAGTTTCTCGGTACTTCTAGCACTTGAAACATCACTATTGTTATGATGAACGAAGCCTACGAATAAATGAGGACATACATACTCTCCAGTTTTCACAATAACTACTTCAAGAATAAGTAGGCGATTATTGAATGAGAGTGAATATTAGCACTAATTAATTATTATTTTGCTATTCTAAATTCTGCAGAGGGAGATTTCCTGTTAATTCCTTACCCTGAAACTATCAATGTATTCGTCTCTCTTGCTTATTTTGAATCTGTTGAACCTCCGCGGGTGAATATGAGAACTATTCTACAATTACTCTGGCAGTATGGTGGCACTAGTTTAATCCATGATCCCGTCAGTCACCTGTCCAAAAACGGAGGTAGTTTAGGTACCCTGGCGCTGCAATTGTTATATTCTCATACGGGAATCAAACATTTGCTGACATTCCTCTCTTGTAATTCAATTCTCTTTAACACCTGGCGAATGATGCTTACTTTCTTTCTTCAGTTTCCAACTCAATCTGTTGTCTTCTCTACCCTGTATTCGTGAGTCTTCTTATTTTGTAGAGGCATTATGTCCACGTCTTTCTTTGATATTCCCGCCAGAATATCGTTTAGGATTACGCGAAATTATCTCATCATTATCTATATTATGAAACATATTACACACTTCCGCTTAACCTCATTTCAATCCCTAGTGAGGATTCATTGCTTCTCTCAATGTTAAAGGGTTCTGCCCGGTGTAGTAAGCTCGTGAAAATAACTTTTCTCTGTAAATGCATTTTCGTAAAACTATTACTCGTTAAATAGCGAGCCTAATTATGTCCTTCTTCATGTATACAAATCACTTTCTTAAAGTTGTTAGTTTACTTTCTCACTAATAATTAAGGACCAATGTCATATTAGGTATAACTTTTGTATTTGCAGAGACTATAATCTGGGACAATCTCTTGTCAACTGTGTTTTGTGAACCCAGACGATTTCCTTCTACAAAAACAATAACCAAACGCATTCTCACCATTACGTAAATAATCAATCAACTTCTTGTGATTTGGTGAGGACGTCTATGTTTAACTGAAACTCGTCTGTCTGTTCCACTTATGCCTTTAAGTTCATCGATTTATATCTTCTCTTCACGAGACTCATTCCTACTCTCCTTTTCAAACATCCTTATTGTCTTATACATTTCTTACATATAGAGATTAGTCTTATTTCCATGTCTTGCAGACAGTAACAACATTCTAAAGGAAGTCTCCATCATATCTAATGATTATGAGATATTTTTTCCTGATGATTTTTAACGGGATTTATTTTGACCATAAAAGATGAAGGAGATTACTATACACCCAAGTCCAACATGCAATCTCGAGCCCTCCACAGAATTACATGATCCTGTGAGTGGCTTTCATGCAAGAAATTGCTGCTTGTCATACAAGTGTATGAAATAACAAACATGTTTGAGTTTCATACTCTGTTGAGCAGCTGCTTTTGTTTGCTATTCAACATTACCTCAACAACTTTCTTACATATTGCTTAATGAAGACCAATCTCTATGAAGTTTTACGAGAATAACGGGAGAGAGAGAAACTCGAGATTAACTGGGCAACCACAAACTATTTGGACTTGATGTAGGGCAGAATATTAACTTTTGTTTTATTCACTCCCAAGGGACACAGCGCGAGAGAGCGCGAAGTGCGCCTGACTAAAGGGTCTGTTAGATCCATCCGTAAAGGCATGAAGTATCTTGAGACGTCTAAAATCGTACCTTCTTGAGCCGAGAATATAACTGGCGCCGGGCCTCCGATTGAAATTCAAGAGAGGAATGTAGCACTGGTCATTATGCATATGTCTAATATATGGTCCGTCGAGAGACAGAATATAAATAGGCCCTAACGTGGCGTATTCTGCTCCAACATGCATATCTCAACCGTGAAAGTAACCTCCCTCGCCAACTAATTTCCCAGCCCAAGCTTGTGGTCATTATATGGTATTATCTTTGTATCATACATTTTAATTCTTTATGGCATATTGTTCTCTACGGATTTACAGGTGTAATGCGCGACGGGAGAGCTCCAGTCAAGCGACAAGGCCGGTTGTGAGGAAAACGATATTCTCGGCACACATCGCATAGAAATGGGTGTGGGTGACATCTCGGGAACAATGGTGTTGAGAGAAGTTTTCGGTATATTCGTAAAACTACAACACGTTGTGGACTCTAGAAAATATGTCAGGGAAAAGAGGGAGTTGTATTAGCAGGAGCCTGTGTAAAGTGCGCTGCTGATTTTAAAATAGGATCTGTACTTTAATGAGAGATGCCATTTTAGGGGGGATGCGCTCTTTACACCGGATAACTACGAGAAGTGTATCGTGTCCTCAACCTAGAATAGAAACAGGGTATCACTAATGGTTGGTTTGTCACTCGCAAGTTCTACACCCTAAATTCACTCTATGTAGTTAAATAATTCTGTTAGTCATTTCCAGGTAAGCGATAGATCTATCTTTGTGCTATTTGAAAGGGGGAGTGGCCCCAACGAAGCCTTAAAATGTTATTAAAAGGTATATATCACCAAAACATTTGATCTTTTGAAGCACCTTAGTGGTATCTTGATGTTTTATCTGGTTGATCAGCCAGTCACAAGCACTGATCTCCTGATTTGAGTTTATACGACATTGTATACCACTAATTGTTTAAGCATGGAGGAAGATAATATCTGGAGGAAGTCCATAATCCTTTGATGTAGGGTATCAGCCTATCTTGGGTTTTGCTATCCTAAGTATTCACTACTTCTGTTTCTGTATTCATAACAAAAGCAAATAAAAAAAAATACAAAAAAAAAAAAAAAAAACCGTTAAAGTCTGAGAAGGTCTTTAAACTCAAAAATCTTAACAATACTTGAAGATAACATCTGCTTGTATATGTCTTTTCTTTATTGGATCCACAATACCCACTGTCTTACTATCCCTTGTTCTCTCTCGACCTTTCGACTATTCATTTTCTAATGACTAAATCTGTCTTAATCTTCTAGTATTGAAAAAACAGTATCTTCTCTCCTCAGTACTTCGTTTAATTTTCTCCAGTCCTGGCTGGCTTTCTCTGTCCCTTGCAAATGAGGCTCCACTTCTCCGATAGTGGTCAAGAACTGGGCATTGGGAGCTAATAACTAGCTAGGTGAGCTTTTTAGACCCACCCAAGACGTTAGGCCTCTGAGCTACCGTGATAGTAATTCAACAATAAGGTTGTGTCTAGAAATCGCAGTAGAGTAACTGTCAAGATACCTTAATCTTTAGGGTGAATTATGCCTGATACAACTCCTTTTTAGGCGGAGGTTGAATTACACCCTTTAATTAAGCTTCCACTGATATCAAACCATCTAATACATTAATTAAAGTAAAAAATAACAACAATTTTTTCTAAAACTTTGTTTTCACCATTTAAAAATTAAAGAATAATTTCTTTCGATAGCATATAAAAATCAGCCTAAAGTCTTCTACTCAACAATGCCGACATATACAACAGAGCATCCAATTTTAACTAACAAAAACATTCTACCTAAAGAAAAGTTAATACCATTCACGGTAGCTAATATAATAATGCTTTCAGAGAGGTGCACCTGTACCATAACTAGACAAGGATTGGCGGTTATTCTATAAAATTTGTTTTTTCTCTCGATCTTACAAACGAATATATAATAGGTTTGGGAGCGAAAAACTGTTTCTAAAACTACAAATCCATCTCAGACTCTTCCAAAGCTTCAAGAATTACCTTAAGTGTGGATTGCGAGAACTATAAAACAAAAGAGAAGGATAAAGAGAAGAGTGACAAATTCATAAAAAGTTTATTGCTAGATGTTGGAGAGCAATACCAGACATCAGGTTTATTTTCTTGAGAATAATCCTTGAGAATAATTTAGAGTTAAAAAGTTACAATCAGCGAAACTTTGACTTTAGAGTGGTTATATCAAAACAGCATTGAAAACTTTGAAAAAGAGGACCGGCAATAATGCCAGACTTGAGTATCATCATATATGATTATACGGTTCTTCTCTTAATTCTATTTCTGATAGAAAATGTTACCTTGTATCGTTGCACGTCCTGAGCGCGTTTCGTCGGTGATGCTTGATGTATTCAAACCTTGAAATTCCTTAGACTGTCCAGAGAGTTTAATCTATCTGATTACGCGAGAGAGGGCGTCAATGTTGTAAGTGACACCGCGCCGCCACTCTAAAGATTAGTATATCTCTAACCAAGCTAGCTTCTTCTGTACCTTTAAGAGAGTTTTCAAATCATCTGGTGAGTTCTCTCGCTCATTCCTATATGCCTATACCCTTCGGTTCACTATAGAGCATAGTATGCCAGACACACAGTGATCCATAATGGATGCTTGCAATGAGGAGAGAGGCGGCGAACAGGGGATAAATAGTCACAACGTAACTTATAAGAGCGGATAGAATACGCAACGAAGAAACAAAACGCGAATAATGAGAGGGACTATGGAGTGGATGTTCAATTCCTTTTAACACTTGATATAGGATGCGGAGAGGACGAGACAAAACACAGAAGAGTTATCCTCATGGCAGATGAAGAACATGAGGGATCTACAGATCACTCAAGGGACCTCAGGGAAGAACAGCAAACCGAGAAGAGAGATTATCCAGGCGAACTAATATAAAATAAAGAGAGGCACAAAACACTCTCTGAAGATATAAAAGGAATCGACGCATCACATAAGGATATGTGGCAGTTCCTCACCACGCTACAAATTTTCATATTCTCTCCATCTCATATCTGACAAGACATAAATAGATTATATACTTTGTAAAGTCCAATAATGTATCGAAACCATTAATTAGAACAACAGCCATGGATATGGAGACAATACCACTACAAGACATATGGACCATAGGACAAGATGAATACACTAGGTAGGTGCCATCACAGACACATTGCTTTTAGTTGGAGTTACCACTTACGCATCAGTTATAGAGTATACTCTTTGTGGCTAATGCTAGTCGGCGCCGGAGAGCACTAACTCCACCTATCAACATATAGACATGAGGTGGTAAGGCCACGATATATATGCCCTCCTACTTACTCGAAGAAAGCCAAATTAACATGTATAATCTGAGTATAGTCCATCTATCGAGATCTTTCGAATAGGAGTGGAGAATCGGTGGAGCCACAAAGCACCCAACCAGGCATCAAACTAGTGGAAAAACTCCCTAGTAACTGTGGAGGTGACCAGGACCTAGGGGCGACGTCAATAAATAATACTACGTGGGAGCCAGATGGCCAGAGAGAGTAACCATCATCTGGGACTAAAATAACTGGTTAGTATACAGGGCTCACAGGGTCTTAATCACGAAGGCTTGTAATGGTACAAAACAAACCTCGCGGTTCTTGCCTTACATATGAGGCACACGAGGTTAATCTGGATACTCATCCCACACTATATGGAGGAGCCCGACACTCATAGGGGATGACGACTTAGCAAGGCATATATAAGTACTATGCGTATGCCCCTCCCAATTATTTAACGCAAGCGGAGCGTCTTAAATGATAAAATAATTGTGAGTGATAGGTCTAAATGCACAACTACGACAGAGGCGGTGTAGGTGGGAATTCAAGGAATCTGGAGGGATTATCTCTTTCACCAGTATAGCAAATAATCTTTGCGCAATCTGGGGGTAAGTTCTATTTTCTAAACTTCTGTGGACATACAGGAACTGCCAATCATCATCTAAGAGCAATAACGTCTTATATCCATTAACAAATCAAGAAGTTCTTCTTCTTCCTCAGTTTTTGTAAAATAGAAACATCTGCTTCTTCTTACACATTTTCTGTTATAATCTTTCTGTATGCATTTTTCAACTGCTTACTGATAAATTTTGAAGCAGGTTACTATAATACAATAAGCCCATATTTGCTTAATTTTCTGAGGCAGTTGACAAGTTTTATTCAAATCTTCCTTTTTCAATGAGTTCTAAAGATAGGGATCGACATTTCCTATATATACTTTTTTCTTCCAATAACCAGGTTGCCACTTAGGATACAATATAACTTAAAATGACTTCAATTGTATTCTAACTGGGCACACAAGAGTTTGCCAAAATATATGGCCCTAAGACAAAAAAGCGGTGTTATAAACAACTTAGGTCTTTGCACAAATTCGTCAAACTGCTTCTGTGTATTCTCAGGTCTGACTTTCAAGAATAATACACAGAACAGAGATCGAGGAGGCAAAAATGAGGTCGACTGACTTTAAGGACGCCTCGCATTCTTCTTCTGAGATTTAACTAAGATACTGCGATCGAGTCCTCGCAGGTCTTGCTTAATATTCTAATTATGAGGCCGATTCCAGCACTACTCTACTGGCAGGGGATAGGTGCATAGTGAATTCTCGTGATCTATGTTCAAATTTGACGTATATCAAGAAGGGATATTTTCAGTTTCTTATCATCTCGCGAGTAGGAAAATAACTTCCTCGAGAGAGACTGTAATAATTTCTGTTCTGTAGGTATAGTGTTCTTCTCTATGAGCCTAGTAATGAGTCACAAAAATTTGAGCGTAGTGGTCCCTTATTTGCACCAATAGTATCCCTTCTTAAAAAGGAATGATCTAAAGTACGCTAGAGGTGTAACTATCTCCTCTATAATATTGGAGCACTTTGTCATGTAATTAATTTGACTCTGTGATGAAGAGATCTTTCTCATGGAGCTTATGAAGAGATATCTAGTGTATGAGACAAAACCAAGAATTTATTGGAGCCTTTATTTATATTGAGGTACTCTGTCTGCCAGGTTGATTTTCTTACATACCGTTATCGCTCCAACACAAAAAAATAATACTGCTTAATTCATATACAGTAATCTTCTTAGGAGGAGGAGATGATGTGTTAATTATAATGAAGCATCACTTAGCATTTTCTTAATGTAAGACATTAGAGACATTTCGTAGTGCTATTCATAAACTATCCTTTAAATCCAGACCCTTCGTATAGAGTATTTACGTCAGAATTATTATGTCGTAGGAAACCCAAATGGACGAAAAAATAAGGCATACAGCACAACGAGTGGTCTTGGTCAAAGTGATTCCCTCAACGGAACTCATTAAAGATGTCAGTCATGACATTCTAGATATGATACGTTTTAAAGAGTAATTTAACTAATGGCGTAGTGTACATATACAGAGAACATAGGCATAATAAATGAGTGAAGCTAAGAGGAATGATAAGAACTACATACAACGGCTACCCATGTAAGGAACAGAAACCAATGGAAGTGGCTAGAGAGAAAACAATAGATAAGCACTAATTAATATATTACGATATTTCAGAGGAACAAAACGTAAGCGAATCCTCCAGCTTACACATAATTTACTCAAAAGAGGGAACCTTCAGGAAGGAGAATATGTTTATGTAGGGTGGGAGAGTAATGCTAGCCAATAGATAAGAAGATATTAAAATACGTCATCTCGGAGTAGGATCTGAATTGATCGACCTGTATAAACCAGATTTCTGCAATTGCTGACATTAGCACACCTATAGCACTTCTACACGGAGAATATGATGCTAGATAGGTGGTCATTATCTATCCTTCTCAATACTTCGTCTATTGAAGTCTAAATCCGAATCACGAAAGTTATAACCACGATTCTCCCACACACTGGTAGTCAAGGCTAATGACAAGAATGCCGCGCTGTATGGATCCATAAGAGAAATGAAATAATCTATGTGTACATATCCAAACATTCAGTTACTGAGAACTTATTGTATAGGACTCACACCTAAAGAGGAAACTAATATGAAATTAATAGTACAGGCGCCTCAAATTGGGGGAGATGCAGATTTCGAGACTTTAAAACAATGAATCTCCAAAAAGAATAGCACAGTGTAGATTTACACTAACTCTATACTCTAAAGAATGAGGTAAGCTATACAAGGTAAGCATCTTCGCTTATAGCATTTAAACTTGGAGAGCAAGTAAGTTTTCATCTCTGATTATCTAATGCCTTGGCAATGGTCTGACATTTCCTACGAAACATCTTCTAGACAGATTAATATTTTCTTGGCGCATATCAGAGAGAAAGAAATTTAGATCTCTCTTCTGAGAGAACGAGAGGGAGAGGAATAGAGAAACTGAGAGCGTATGTCTGTTTCCACCCACGTTACATGTACTCGGAAGATATCAAACATATATTCTTGACATCGATTCTGTGCTCGGGGCATAGAATGATTTTAAAATGAAAAGGAAAAATCGAGTAGGGTAACACACGAGGGTAAACTAGTTTTTAGAGGTGGAACTAAGAAAACTTACTAACATCAAAGACTGCTGACAGACATCGAGAAGTACAGGTGTATTAATAGATAACAGTTCGGATCTACTCCTAGGCGTTGTGAAGTCATGTAATACTTCGAAGAACGTCATCCCCATAAGCAGGATTGCGCGATCATAAGCAGTGTGGGGTAATTTATATGTTTTTGAGTCACAACAATATAATTTTGATCTCCAAACAATAATCGAGTCTACAAACGAAGGGATCTGATAAGATGGAGTGAGACGCTGAGCAATTAGCATTTATGGTAATGCGACAAACTGATTTTTTGAAGACCGTTGATATCGTTGATAGATTCAAAACGAGAATCAGATAAAGAGAAGAGACAGTATATTCAAACTTATCTACGTCATTAAAGAGGCAAGTTTATTATTACCGTCACCAAGGAGACTTGAGCAACTTTTTCGAGCACAGATGAGAGACCATCCCATATTAAAACAATGTATTTGAAAGTCTATGTATATAACCTTTGTATTTAACCTTTGCCTCATTAAGCTGAGAGTTTCTTAACTACTCCTTTATTAGATCTTATATTTGGAGAAGGGCTTGGTCTTTTCCCCAAACTTTTAGAAGATTCTTAATTACCCACCAAGCCCAATATGCCCCTGGTCGTTCCTCAGTGGAAGGTTTATGAGTTCTTTCTTTCTAACTTCACTATTATTAGTGCTATTGTCAGCTGTATAACACTTCTAAGTTAGTATTTTCTATCTGTTCGCCTATGGTTAGTTGGAACCAGGCACCTTCTATCTATTTGACTGAGTTTCTATCTCAGCGACATATTTCCACACAAAACATTAACTCAAGTCTGGTGATTTAAAAGACTTTTAAAACTTTTCTCTAAGTCTCAGTACCTTTATATCATCAATGTAAATAGCTGCGAAAATGCCATCATCGCGGAGGACACAATTGCGAAGTGTCGAGAAATTTAATTATTATAGAGATATCTAGGTTATTTGTATAAGGACTAAATCATTATAGACACAGCTCTATACAAACATAATGAACCTTTTCTACAGTCGCATTCACTATGAGTATCTATAAAACGTAAGGAAAGAGAGTAGCAAAATATTCTAAAGCACATGCACCAATCTTCGAGCCCGCAACAAGATTATTAGAATGAGCGCAAAGGTTTTTCTCTGACTCACACTAAATGATCCAATGGGAAAACTGTAATGATAAACTATATGAATAAGTATCAGAATGATTCTAGATGATCAATGAGAAAGAGGACTTTCGCGAATGAGGTTGTATATGATACATGTTGAGAAAATCTTCAAATATAAGCACACTGAAAAAGAGGTCCATGTCGATAAGGTTCTGTGTAACCACAGCCATAGTATAATAGAAGGCTCAAGCTAAACAGCCCTCTAAGAGCACCATGAGAGCATTAGAGAGTAGAGGCTCATCGGCACTTGGAAGACCAAAGCAGAAGAGTATCTATATATTATGCATATTTCTATTCTGACGATTACAAGGTTTATGCTATCAAGTTCGAAAGAGCCTATCATCATGAGATTTCATTTAACAGACGAGACCTCGAGTCATTGAGGAATGCGCTACCACAAAGCTTAAAATCCTGAAACTTCCACATGCTATGAGAGGTGCTTCAGTTGATATAAATCCCTACATAAGACAAATATAATTTCATTTAAAGGCTCATATATTTGAGGAAGCGCTACGTAATATAGGAGACAGATAATTACCACAGATTCGCAATGCGTTGATAGAGCTTAATTCCAAGCACACGACATAAATAAAGAGTGCGTCTCTATATTGGGTGTACGTGGACAAATTAGAGCTAAAAAGCTGGAGATTTTGCCACATACGTATCGCGTCCATGATGAGAGGAGGAGTGACCTCTGTTTATAGCCAGACGAACAGACAAATCATGATAGTAAGTGGGAAACATGAGAAAGCAATTATTTGACTATATGGTACAATTTAGAAAGTAACATTACATGAGTCCCGTGCTTGCGAGAATGGGTCTTATCGCGTCTATATGAAAAGCTCAGAGAGCCTGGTACGAATACATAATGGAGAGTGTTAGCACATGTGGATAAAGGTTATAGTGTGTCTCCTACAAAAGTCATCCACCAAAGCGTTTTTCACTCCGCAGAGTGCTAAATTATATTTCTTGGGCGAGAGCCACCTGTGTGCACGCCACATTAAGGAAACAATGACATCGTCACTTTTTCTATAAAAGTTGTTATTTTTTGCCGTAAATATTTATGCTACTCTAACACACACTTTTATTTAAGAGATAAAATATCTAACAATATAATAATTTGTTCTTTGGAAGAGCACTCCGTAATCCATTCTCTAGATGGTCGATTATGAAATTACACGAGAGTGTGATTATTGAATAAAACCATGCAATCTGCTCACACAGAAAAACTTGGTACTAGCCAATATAGGTTTACTACGACATGTAATTTCAAATGTAGAGAAAAGGAGGTAGATACAGCTGCAGAAGATTGAATAGCACGATCACAGCAGTGATATCACATTTTGGGGTATCATGCTCAATCTATCAGAGTATAATTGACTCCTAGATATCTATTATTCTGGTATAATGATAGGTAACACTCCCCCCACCTTTATCTCGGCCTCACACTACTCTCTCCCTCATCTTGACGTCGAACACTCCCCCTGCTCACTTGTAATTCTTTAGAAGATGTGGTTATCCAACATTGTTTCATCAACATCTGACCCCTATGTTCATCGTGATTCGAAAGCATACAATAACTTTCTAAGTATCTAGGATTTGATTAATGATATAAAGGACGTTACCTTGCCTGCCTAGTATGCTATCCGTTATGAGTGCAGTCTCCTATTGTTATAGTGTCCATACATGAGCAGAAGTCCGTTGAAAATAACCGCTATATCATAAACAGTTACAGGAGAAGTGACTCGAAAACAATAGATATTGGAATTTATTAACAAACGAGTCTTAGTTACAGAGGTACCTCCCAACTATCGTGCCTACTCATGGAAGAGACAATCGAGATTTAAAATTTTTAATAACCGATTCGACAGGGTATGCTATAAAAGAAAAAAGAGAATAAAAAAATAACTTTAGAGCTTGCTTTCTTACATTCGTCGTTTATCTATCAACGATAAACATCTATAAAGTAAGAGAAAGTATGTGAGAGATGGTGTGCCCAATGAAAGATATCTCCTTTAAAAAGTTTTACAAAACATACGTGTTTACGTACATAACAGACTTAATTATAGGTCAACCTGAATAGAAATTACTACAGTACGGTGTTTCAGACTGATGATACGCCATTTGTCAAAAAAAATATGCGTTCTATATCAACGAGTACACACATATCGATGAAGTGCTGAGCCATCGTCACTGATTAATCCAGACAACACACTACAGGTAGACTTGGATCGAGCGCGAGGTATATAACGCAAAGTAGAGACCCTTGATACGAAGTCGAGAAGGAAACCATAACAGAATACTTTAATTTGTGTCTGGGATCATCAGTAGACTAGAAAAAAGCTTAATTTGTCTTGCCACAATACATGGAAAAACTATTAATTATTGGTAATATGTGTTTGGACTAAAGAACGTCAAAATGGCTCGCAAGTCCTTTTTTATGGCAAAGAAAATTATAAGAAATACTGCTGAGAGAGACACTTTTATTAGTTATGGAGCCTTATTTTTAGCACTATTATGTTGTGAATAACTATGATGTCTTTAAGGAAGCCTTGTTAAAATATTAGCATTGTAATCATTTGCATTTTTTGATAACACATGAAACACGTATAAAGATTATTTATAATCTGAGAGCTAGAATAATAACATATGAGAGTACTGGAACAATTAGTCCTATTTATTCTTACCAGCTATAATAAGCACTTTCTCGGATCTATTTTTGTACTCTTGATGCGTACTTTAAAGCAATATGGAGGTACAGAACGGCGTAGAAATGCCGGTACATTCTAACCCTAACAGATCGCAGCCTGAAAGGAGAAAAAATATAAAGGAGAGATCAAAGAATGCAACGACTCTCCGCGCTCCGTAAAAGGGCTCATCAAATGTTCAAAGGAAACGAGAATCCTTTATAGAAGAGATAGTATGTATTCTCAATCACACAGATATATGGGTACGGATAGTATCTATAATGGTGTATTGAGATCGACCTATATAGAGCAAGATAGACAAATACAGAATATTATTACTTCTATAGGATTAAGAAATATAGTTAAAACAGAATCTTTTTGGAGCTTAAAATCGTGCGAATAATCCAAATCAAGAATAAACTTAAATAAAGAAAGTAAGATAGTTACGTTTAGAAATGAGAAAAACGAAGACCACAGATACCCGGAAAGCCAACGGAGCGACAATATATGGCATATCTGGGTACAAGGAGAACAACTCTCAGGTTTATGTTGTAAACCTTCCATCTAACCTCTCTGAGTATATAACCATTTTCGCGAGATCATATCTCCACGCCAAATCTATGTAGGAGAGAGCTGTGACAGATGCCGTGCCGACATATGCAACTCAGGAAAGAGGACATAGAAGTTCTAGGTTTACCAATATCGTCAGTAAGGTTGCATCAAAAAGACTAAATGGTATCGGGGCAATAGGAGAAAAACGCGCGCGTAATAATCCTTATTGTTCTATCTTTAATAAAAAAATGCAATCGAGGGCCACCCCCTTGACAGAGAGTAGTGAGAAGAATACAGAAGGCCATCGCTTTGAACACATCCTCGAACCAACATCAAATGAAGATAAATATTTATAAAGAGCGGAGTAAGATGATGTTAAATATATTAGTGGGAACGGGCTTGGTGTGTCTCTCTCCCCTACAACAAGTTACACCAGAGCGAAACCAAGTAGTGTTGTGAGCCCCCATATGGACAGTACCAAACGCGCTAATTACTAGTATCCGTGGGGACCATTATGACCTAAGTATTATCTTTCTTTGATATTATTAATTTGGCGCTCTCTAATACAAAAACATAAACAGTGGGCAGCCAACGTCACTATACGACCGGGCTCGTTGGGTTGCAACATATCTGTCCCTTACCTACAAGATGTCTTATATCCGAGCTATCTACTCAAATGTAACCATACCGATGGAAAAAAAACAAACCAGTATCTCCCCCTTGCTATGATGGTAGTTGAGAGTATAGTGTCCCCTACAAAGCGCTACCCGAAGATGTCTCTCATCTTTCTCAAAAAAGGAGGAATAGAACTCGAGAATTTTATGAAGTGGCATACCTAAAAGCAATAAAAAGCAGTTTATATGTAAATTAACAAAATTGAGAATAAAGAACTATTACAGTAGCAATGACAAGGCTTGAGAGAGGGAGGGGAGTGGAGAGCCGTTCAAGCGTATGGCGAAACGGAAGAATAAATACTGAGCGCCATCAGATTTTAAAAGAATTAGTTAAGTGGCTGAGGACTCGATAAACTTATCCCACTATAATTTCTCAACTAAGAACTATGGAAAGATGACATGAAAAGTAGAGCTACATTGGCGAACCAAAAAGGACACACCATTATGTATTATTACTTACTGATATGTAATGACTCCACCCGATAGGCGATCGCACGCGCTCATAGCAAGTTTTGGAAGAGAATAGCAGCTTCTCTAGTGCAAGGAGATCCACTAGTGAGCACGTCTTAATTTACTTTCACCGAAATTGTAAAGAGTAGGATGTGTTCTCTTATGAGACGACAAAAAAAGAACCACGCGACTGGAACAAATAAAACGTAACGTCTGTATAAGTGAGAGATAACACGATCGATTTTTCCGATAACCAATCTACAGATAGAGGGATATCCTACAGTGTTAAAGGAGTACTGTTCTCAGGCTGTCGTATTCCCTGGTGAGATATAGTAATGAAATTGAGAATGATGAGAGAATCCCCCAAAATTGTCTGAGAAATAATTACATGTGGGATACCTCTTTCCGGTATGAACTATCTTCTTCCGTTGTTATTTACCTTAGACGAAGCACAATAATTATACGTGGAAATGTAATATGACTAAGATTGTTGAGAAGAGAGCAGTTCACCACATTGTTGGGAGTAAGTTCAGAGTGAGACGCAAATATAACAGTACCTAGTTTACCCCGCGAGAATGGATTTATATAAGGTTAAAAAACAGCGTACTTATATTCGCAGAGTTTATCAGTGGCCATGTTATCAGAGTTCTAAGAACAATGTTCGAGGAGGAATGTTGCTACACACAACAGCTTTCTAACAATAGGAAAAGGGTGAAATGTAGCGGGTGCCCATTTCTGATGTCTAAATACTATGAATCATCAGATACTAATAGCCCCAAGAGATTAGCAGCGTACAGCTAAGTTCAAAGGATAGATAAGGAAATACTCGATAGTCAAAGCTTAGGAGGGATTTTCTAAAAAAAACTATAATGAGTAACTGCAACGCTATCACGACAAACCCTAAGTACAAAAATGGTAGTAGTGTTGAAAGGTTATGTAAGAATAGAACAGAATAACTTAGAATAATTTACAACCCGTCACCATTTCGAGTAAACGATAAATATACCAATGCGAGAAGAATGATGGGGGTACCTAATAAATACTATAATTTTAAGTGCATCCATCACGGCTAATCTAATTAAAGTATCGTATACATGCGGATATCAAATTGGGAATAGCATCTCCAGCATTTTGTCCTGAGCAATAGGAATACCCTTAAAGAGATTAGTTGCTAACGACAAGCAACTGATATATAGTATCGTCACACTCATATATCAAATAAGATCGGAAAGTTAGAATTACAACTCTATCAAAAGATAGAGAGATAGAAATGTCGTAAGTGAGAGAAAGATCATAGTGAAGAACATAATTTCAGCGTAAACTTATGTAGGCAATAGAATGCATCATGTAGGCCCTATCATGACAAGGAACTGATGGAAACATATGGATAAATAGCTACGAGAATAACCTAGCACAAAGACTAATGTGAGCCAACAACAAAGAGAGAATTTCCGAGAAGTCGCCCGAGGGTGTATCTATATCGTCTTTATTGAGTTTGAACAGACTGAGAGTGCGACCAACTAACCCAAGAGTCAAAAGGGTATCAACAAGTTGAAAAGATTTGATGGTCCTTTTATGGTATAATGGCAATAAAAGAGCCAAATCACCTAAAGCTTTAGTGAACTTATCGGTGATAAAAATAATAGAAAATACTCTTCAAAACATAGAGAATTTAATAATCCGAGGTTCCACGGATAGAATTGTATATATGTAGATATATATTGCCGGGTGATAAAGAGCTTAGAGAGAAAATTCATATTTGGTCCATGGTTGAGTAAATTTAAAAAGTGATTCAATGGGCTACAGGAATCGCAAAAATTTCTCTTACATCTAAGAACTGATGGAAAAACCGCTAGAGGCCAGTTTGCAAAGGGAATATCGTTAGAGAGAATGCCGTCCAAAGACTACAGACAGAAAACAGAAACAACCACAGAAAGTGAATGCACATGAAGAAGTAGACTGGTATCGACTATGGTACGAATGATCAAGACATCACTGGAATACTCCCGCCACAACTGCTTACGATCGATGATTACCCCATAAATTTTTATGAAGGAAAGCTAAAAAAACAATGAAACGAAGTATATGAGAACTGCAAGAGTTTTTCAAACTCCCACGAGACTCTACTAAAGGAAAAAGCGAGAACGAGCAAATATTGCCAGTTCTAAGTGAAGACTACCACTTCTTCGTAATCAACAAAATTGTATAATATACAAGTAGATACGTAGCCTCAAGGAAGTAGAATATTGGTGATAAAACCAGAACAGTAATAGTCTTAAAACTCGCACTAAACTACGTAACACCAACAGTGGAGGTATTATAAAAGGACCCGACAGTTGAAGTGCACCATGATCTAGACTAAGAAGACTCTCGACCAGTCTGCTGTTAACATCGTAATGAGACTAACGGACTGTCATTTGTGCACAGAGAAGATCACCCACCACGAGGATACCAACATATTTGGTAGTACACCTAACATTGCCAGAGTGTCACAACTGAGTAGTGGGATTAATCGAGAGCACTTAAGTTTTGAACGACTTCCAAGCACAAAGATCGAGAATCGAGAGTTGGTAAACAAGTGCATCAGCCCTACCAGAAAAAATTTAGTAGGGAGGAATTTATCCAACATCTGAAGGCCACAAGAGTACTGATAATGTAACCAATGGAAGTATCTGGTCGTAATGACCTGCACGCAAGCTAATTCAGAGTCCGATGGGATGTTGGCAGAGCGATAGTAGGAGTTATACATAAGAAAGATCATTAAGCAAGATAAAAGGAGGCATGAAAATCTTCAAATCTATGACCAGCCAAAAGAACCGTGTAAAGTAAGCAACAAATAGAAGAGAAGAAAGATTTGAAATGCATATAGACTAGAACTCAGAGACTGCATCCAGTTGTTTTGCAGGATGTCTAGAAGTAGATTGAATCTGAGAGGAAATTAAGTGCCCAATACTAGTTGTAGCGCCTTCGGGATTCTCTAACAGATTAAGAATCTCTCTAAGATGATTGTATCAATAATTCTTTGCGTATATAATAAATCTATATTTTATGTATGTTATAGTATTGTTGAGATCAATCAACGCTTATAGGTTTTACACGTAATATGTCTTTTCTATTCAACAATATAATGTACGACACACCACACATGTTAATTCAACTTTTAACTGCTATTCTTATTCTTTAACTTTCACGGTTTTCAACCTTATTTTTTTAGTATTTAATTTTATTAGTCAGTATAACGCTAATGTCGGAAATTTATTCTTGTGATTGAGCCGGCCGGGAGAGGTTGCGAGAATTCTTTATTATTTCTGTATCTTAGAAACTATAAAAACAAGAACATAACACACCATTAATACAACTAGAAAACTTTATTTAAAATTATACGTTTCAGGAGCAGTCAAAGTATTTCTATTGCTACTTTCTTTATTTACATATTTTTCATATATTACTGGTTATTTTTAAAAAGAAAAATCTCGATAAATAAAAAAGTAAGAGAATCATCGAAAAATTAATCGTTTAAATATTAGAATAAAAGAAAAATATCAAGAATTCTATCCAGTCTTGTATTAGTTTACCTATTAAATTAGATTTGAGTGTATAGTATTAGGCAATTCAGGGCTATATTAATGCAGCTTGGCATATTTTATTAATATTAATGTTAATTTTATTCAATTATATGTAAATAATTCAAGATTAGCCTTATGCTATAAAAAAGCTAAAAGAGATATACTAAGGAAATACAGAATGAATCAGAATCTGTGAATTGTACTATTGGTAATAAAATATAGCACTGAATGCAGCTTTTTATTAAATATTAACATACCTGGTATGCTAAATATGTAAATTATGTTTATTTCTCATTTTAAAAAGACCTATATATGCTCTTTTTTTTAAATGCTAATGTAATAATATTTTAAGTATTTCAAATTTATTAACATATCCCCGAAAACCATCTATAATTTTCATTTTAATTTTATCTAGAATGTTGAAATAGATTTCTTATCTTTAAGTTTTAATTATCCAAGATACAATAAATCTTAATTCACATTTATGAAGTTATTTTATTTTAATTATTTTAATTCAGTTTATTAAAACCTTTCAAACTTGATTCCATTTTAAATTTTAAAAAATATAAGCGTAATTTCTCTCCATTGAGAAAGCCTACAGAACAGAGATTATTATAAAGGCCCATGTCTTGGAAAGCCTTACAAGGAAATTAAATAATAAGGCGCCCAGGAGAGAAGCGAAGCCTAGACGAGAGGTAGACGACAATGATTACACAGGCCCCACATTCTTGGGAATAGCCTACACAGAAATTATTATAAAGGCCATGGGACAAGCCCACAAAGAGAATTATTAGTATCAAGCGCTCATTGATCGCTACAAATACAGAAATCTACAGGTCATTGAAGAAAGCCTACCAAAAGAAATAAATGAAAAATTCCCGTTGTCAAGAGAACAAAAGAAATTCACAACTTCCTCCTGTAGAGAAGACCTAAAAAGCAGACGAAGAAAAGAATTCAACTTGCTATTAATGCAGAAACATGGCACCTGCTCAATCTTGGTTATGAAAGTCAACCTGAGAAAAAAAGAGATTTGAAATTGAAAAGAAGTGTATAACAACCCGCTTCCTTAGGCTATAATTGCAAACGTTGTGCCCCAGTTAGAAACAATGAAGTCATTTTAAGTTATAACCTAAGACAACCTTTATAGAAAAAATATAAATAAGGAAATTCACACCTATTAACTCATTGAAAAAAGATTTTAATAAAACTGCAACTGCCACAGAAAATAAGCAAATAGGTTCTAATGGCAAGTTACCTCTTACCAGGTTGCATTAGTATGCATATAAAATAAAATAAACTAGTATAACACCATTTGAAAATAAAGTAAAGAAGACAGATGTTTCTATTTTACAAAAACCTGAGCATTAGAAGAACTTCTTGATTGTAATTGGATATAAGACGTATTGCTCTAGATGAGAATGCAGGGTCCTGAGTCCCTAGACAGAATCTGAAATAACTTACCCCAAGCTCAAAGATATTTTAGAAAACAGTATCCCCAATCGCTATTGGAAGACATGATAATTTACCAGAGCGCTTAAGAGGAAAAAAAGCTGCTATCGCCTCATAGTTCACCTCTACTGGTGGTGGCAAGAAAAACCTAACAAACCTCGTGTTGTATAGATTATAGGCACGTACCCTTCATGTCCCAATTGTTACCCATTGCCCCTCAAAGACAATATTTTCGCCGCGCAGTACGATTTTCACCTAGTTGTGACTTGATCGAGCGTACCATTCTCGAGCAGGCGAAACACAGAAACTTAATGGCTTCCGTACTAGGAAAGGCTATTCTGCCCAACAATTATTATTTGGGCAACCGCCAAGCCCAAGTACCGGTGCAGTGACAATGCAGTCGTCGTTGAACATTATTAGGCCTATGCCCAATGGATTAGCATGATGCTTAATCATGTAACATAAGGCAGAACCATTTTGAAAACTTACCCGCAACTTCCCTGGATGGTACAGAAGGAAATTGAGACTTTAAATGACTAAATGTCATTTCTCCAAACTTCGGTTTGAAATCCAATTAAGAGACGGAATTTCACCAAATCCAGCGAAGATAGAATCGATGAAAGAGTTTCGTCTCTCCAACAAGTGTTAAGGAAACACAATCCTTATTAGGATTCTCGTATTTTCGCTTTTTATTATTGATTTTTGCATTAAATGGATAAATAATTATATTAACTTAATAAAGAAGGTGGACCCACCTGAGAATAATGCTTTGACAATATGAGTGACCTGAAATTTCTAGATCAACCTATGTTAACTTTCCCAGATCTATCCAACATTTTTTGTACAGATGCTGCGACATGATATGGGTTTCTTACCCAATTCAGATGCGGCAAGGAGAACCGTACATTTGTTTTCAAGAGTGTTAAGAGGCATGAACCCAACTATGATATATCGAGAAATTTAGCTGTTGTTTCTCCTACAAAGTTCAAGAATACCAGTGTTGTTATACCCCAATCATATATAACGACAACCACCCTTTGTTTATATTCGCAACAACAACAAACGGGAGCTTACCCGTGGAACTGTTTGTAACAGTTTTCGCCAACTAAAAGTTAAGACGGAAAAACAAACAATACGCCGACTATTGAGTAGGGCACCCAGCAAAACACCGAATGTTATTTCTTTAAAGGAGAAAATAACTCTCTGCAACAATAACAAGATTTAGTTTAAAATGAAAATTTCAACTAGTTTAACCAAAATAGCCCTATTAAAAAATTAGTTAAGTGCGGCTAAGGAAACCTAAAACTTAAACTATTTCCATAAGAAAGTATTGTAATATGCAACTAGAAAGGAACCTTATGTAATACACGTACCAGATAGCATGATCTACTCAGTAATTGATCATTGCCTTTCTTCACTTGGAAGTGGGCATGGAGGACAACAGAGGACTGAAAAAAATTCCCAGGTTGCTTTTTCCTCATCAAGTAATCCACTAAGGAATACTGTTCTCAGTGCGTATCACTTATAAGGTTAAAGGTCCTAGGAGGCCTCCAAAAGCCAGAACATTAACTAGATGGCCTCTCCTTATACTCGTTTTCTACGAGTACACGTGGATACGTATAGGGAAACTTCCCACAGTGCGATTCAGGACCACACACTCTCGTTTCCGAGAATTTAAACACGCTACTGCGAGTTAGTGGCCTAATCAAGAACAATGTCAAGAATTCTGCTCAAGCTTACCAGAAAGAGGTGATATGTCGCTTCAGTCAGAACATACTACTTCAGATATGCCCCAGAGTTCACACAGCTGCGTTCAAGAAGGCGTGTAAAATGAGGAAAAAAAAGTTAATATTTGCCTAAACCAAGTCAACATGGTGTAGTTGAAAGATTGAATGCAGATTATCTGAAAGATTTTCCTCGGCATTTCGTAAAAGATAATCATAGAGATTGGTCCAAATACTTATCTTTTGCTCAATAGCAATTAAATACATCGTATAATCGATCAATGGGATCACCCATTTTCCGCATGGAAGTTTAAAAGGAGACTTCCTAGAGATGCTGTTATGTTCTCCATTTACAAATAAATCGGAAATAGAAAATTCATATCAGATGAGGTAGATGTCGTAGTGGAAAGAATGGAAGCAATAAGAGATTTAGCAAGAGAAAGTTTAGAAGAGGAGACTATTAGAACTATGAATCAACAACATAAAAATGCCACCCAAAGAGAATTGAAACTGGGGGACTACGTTTTTTAAAGCGCTGTGAAAGAAATCCTACCATAGTTCTAAGCTGAATAAAAGATTCGAAGGTCCTTTATGTACAATCAAATAAAAGGAGCCAAATAACTCAGCTTTCGTGTTTCAATTCAACGAAATATTTCTCGGTTACCGGGAAAATGTAAAAGAAATTCCATAAAAAAAAGATTACAGAATCTCATTTTCATTTGATAATGAGAGCATTTGGAATCAATGCAATCCAAGAAAACGTTGATTCCCAATTAAGATAAACAACCAGAAAGAAACAACAAGAGTGGACCTGAAGAAAGATCGACAGGTAGATGATCAAGAATCTCCAACTACTTCTTCTTGGTGGATTTAAAGCTAATTTTATGAACGAAACAACATCAAATCAAACGGACTCACAAAAGAACAGCAGAACCTGTAGTAGAAACACACACTTCTTGTAATCAATTAATATCTGATACTCCTCAAGAAGTAGATGAAAATGCTACTCCCAAACAAAACTCAAGTAGGAGGAATAGACCGTCTCATCACCAATCAGACACGAAATCAGACAGTTCTGAACATGAGAAAAAATAGAAAAATAACATAGGCACAGGCACAACCATTCAGATGGATACTGTAGGATATTGCAGTCTGAAACACTTCCCCAAAAGATGTGAGGTAACACTCCAGAAGAATTATGTTTATCAACATCTGAAGGCACAAGATGAAAGAAAGAAAGATTCCGTCGTAACATAGACCTCACCAACAATCAGAGGTCCGAGGAGTGGAACGAAGAATGACAAGAAGTCAAACCATGACAAAGAAGAGCATGAATCTCTTATCTCTAACACCAAGAAAGGAAAAGACCAGCAACAAAGGAATCTTGAAGAATACAGAGACCTCCAGTGTGCCATTAGAGAATGACTAAGAGAGGAAAGAGACTTTACTATTACCTCCACTATAAAATGTTTTCTTAAGATTGATAAATTTCTATAAATAATCTTATTTATTTATTGTGTTCAAACCTTAGGTTAAGTTTAAAATTTAATACAATAATTTAAAACCAAAAAAAGACATAAACACCTTCCAATTTGCATAAAGTAGGTTCTGTAGTATATATATATACTTTTATTATGTCCGTTACGAATTCGGAAAATTTTTTTGCCCCCAGGGTCAGTCTTTTCTTTGAAACTAAAAAAAAAAAAACCCTAAAAAACATAGAAAAATTTTAATTACGTTCGTAAAATAACAACGTTTATATATTCTACTTTTATTGTTATTAATAATTTTCAGATATTGTTACAGACAAAACAAATAACATCTAAAAAGGTCCATTTTTAAAATTATTAGAAATAATAAAAATATACAGCTGTTATTTTATTAATTAAATAAAGTATAGCATCAGCTATATAATAAATTGTAAAATTGGATTGAAGAATTATAATTTTAATTTAATTCAGAATTGGTGCACCGAGCTCTCCTTCTAATCGCTATAAACTCTTATTAAATCTTATTCATCATTGCTGCTAATAATTTTATCTAATAAAATTTTTTATGTTCAGAATTTAAATGGTTTAAATTGCATTTAAGTTTCTTTAATTTTATATCAAAGTAGAAGTTAAAATTTGACTTACCATAGTGCATTTATTTCAATTCAACTAATTCATTTAGAAGTTTATTAATTTAATAATTTAATTCTGGTTAGTGTTGAATTGGATTTTGTCATATTTGGATGGAAATTACTGTAATCAGATCTTTTAGTAACTTGAGAATTTAATACTTTAATAATTATTCATTACTAATGAACGGCGACCTATCAAATCATCTTCTATTTCAGACTGGAATTGAAAAAAATCTATTCCCTACACTTTACCTGCAGTCTTATCCATCTCCACTAATATTAATAGAAACCGAGACTGCCAGGTACATTTACTCCGGTGAAGTAAATTTTATTGAAAGATATCTTGACTTGATTGTACCTTTAGATCATAAAAATAAATGTATATTTAAGAAAAATTAAAGATGTAATTTATAGAAATTCGCCCAATTTAATGGACTTTATCAATATTCCATAAATCAATCGAGGCACAAATGGAAGTTCACCATTAAATAGACCCAAGTAATTCCTAAATTAATTGAACTTAAAAGTACCCTAATTCACTCTCAAACTAAATATAAAAGACCGCTTGGAATGGAGGAGATAACTTAATATTATTGGTACGCTACTGAACAAAAACATAATTTGAAGGAGATAAAATCTACCGATCCTATATAACTTCAAACTTATTAGTTCATGAGCTAATGCCTACAATCAAAATAACCAATATTAGGAGAGCTGTCACAATGAGCTAAAATAAATAAACTGAATTCAAAACAGAGCACGTGCAACCCACAACATACCTAATCAATTGGGAAGCATAAAATCATTACTTACACTATTGAACATCAGTAACAGTACTACAAGATACATCAATATACACCATTAAATTGAGCCAAAACAAGATACACTAATGATCAACTTATTACAACTCTGTGTTACCATACATAACCAATAATGACAAACAAACCCAAACACACCGATCATACCATTAAAGCAACAACATACCATTCATCTTTGACAAACTCAGGACTATAAGAATCAACAACAATATACACTTTAAATTTCTACACAGATCATTTCAAAATGAACAATTTATTTCATTAATTAACATTCCAACATTCATTCCATTCATGAAACGTCTGTTCGAATAATGTATAATACACCGAATATATCTTTTCGTAATACTGCATCGAAAAATATACTTATTTGCGGAATTCAGCAAACGATTATTGTCGTAACATAGGAAAAGCTATCCTCAACACAACCTTTACATCTATTGATGACAGAAACAAGCTTGCTACGCTTTTGCTTAACGAAACCACTACAATTTTCTTCAACGCCATACTATTTTCAAATCGAAAGACCTTTTACCGTAACACTAGGACATTTCACTATATATCTTTTGCAGAAAAAATTAGAGCTATATCCTGCTAAAGACCTCATTCAGTACAGCAATTAATAATTTTGATTTTTAATATCCCCATGGTTTACTTTACCTCTGCCTAAATCAACCTTAATAAATCCCATTCGATTAGAGAAAATATTCATTAACTTCATAATGCTCAATCCGATACAAAGTTTTGTTAATTTTTAACTCATGTGCTTGCCAAAGCTCCTGCACAATATCCCAAAATTCAAATAATCATCAAGCCCTCCTGTGTCATTCTGGACAGCATTCGTGCTCCCTTCCACACATGACACTCCTTACCTTTCTCAAGTAAGTTATCCCATAATGGTGAGGAACAATAGTATATTATTCATTTTCATCAGATAGTATGACCTGGTTAAAAAAAAACATTGTGTAGAAAATTTGAAAGAAATTAAAGGAGAACTAAGATAATCCATTGAATATATCCCATTCAACCTTTCATAGAGGTAAACCAGTTCAAAGTTCTTACATAATCAAACTGAAATTGAACCTTGTAAGCCCCAAAAATTAACATCATCTAATAACCAAACCTCCCTGCACCCACCTATTCCATATAGGCAATTACTTCTCAATGAGTGAAGTATATTCTAAACATCTAACTGGACAATATCCTTTCTATAGACTAATGACCCTTCTGCGTTGTTTTGAATTAAAGTTATATACCTAATGGAATTAAAATTTTTTATCTTCTAGAGTCCTATTGTAAATTTAGAACGTATTTAAAATTCAATAATTTTATTGTTCTTCTTCCATTAAAATATTTTTGTAAATCTCCTTCAAAAATTTAAATTCTTAAGATGATTAGCTCTTTGCAACATTTTTGTTAAACAACTTCCTTTAAAATCCTTTATACTACTCAACACGTCGTAAGTTTGATCTAAAAGTTGCGCGGATGTTGAAAACCCGTCTGTGATATCTCAATATGAAATACTATTCCTAAAAATCCATTCCTAAATCCTAGAATCAATCTAGGAATCATACTAGAATCCATCAGGAACATCTAGGAATCGAATCTACCAATTCCCAATATTCCATATGGAATTGATGTTCAAAGATGAACAATGTAAGCGAGAATCTCTTTATAAAGACGTAGCAACAAAGTCATCAAAAGGTTATCTTTTATAAAGCTTAGAGAAAATTGCAAAGAAAATAAAACAAAGTCCAAGACAAGAAAGTTGTCTTTTAAACAAGGTGCGCAGAGATTATGCAAATTTGTTAAAGAAAAAATTACCCCCAAAGGGTAAAAAAGGCCCAGGAATAAGCTAGAGTTAAATAAAGAGTTGTCTCCATCGATTCGGGGGAAAGAATATTACAAATGAAACTTGTCAACGACAACACGATGCAGCCACTGCAGCTCAAAACTCTTCTCACTCAAATAGCGCTTCCCATGACAAACACCCTAAGTTAAAGATCCCGAATTTCGACGAAAAGGTCAACAATATTGAAGATTATCTCATTCTAAATGAAAAACAAACTGTTGCAAACAACATTCCGAAGAAAAGTATTCGCATATACAAGGTTCAGTTCTCACAGGGAAGGCAGTAAAAGTATATAATGAACTTCCAGTTGAGGATGCGTCTAGCAATGACGTATTCTAGAATTCCTTGTTAGTACGTTACGACCTGACTGAGAGCGGGTACCGCTTCATGTTCAAATTGATGTCGCCGACTGACAATGATAATCCTAATGTATATTGAAGAAGATATTAGATGCTTTGAAGAAATGGATCGCAGCGGCCGACGTTAAAGAAAGCGTCGAAGAGTTATTAAAGTTTTTCAAAATAGACAAGTACTTGAATACTGTACCGAAAGAACTAGCCACATTTTTGAAAGAAAGAAACGAAAAAGAAATGACCGAAATTATTGTATGCTTAGAAAATTTCTTACAAGCCCATAAGATCAGTTTAGCGCCAAGTAACAGTCACCATAACAATTATAAAGGCAGACGAGGAAGTGGCTATCATAAGATCACCGAGGGAAAGTCCACAAACCAAAATACGTCACTCCAAAGGAATATGGGTCGGCAAAAGTTGCCAGGAGCAACGACAACAGAAGGGAAAATCGTAGAAGCTCTAGTGAGCCAAGGAGCGTTGTGACATGCTACAAATGTCAATGCTGAGAACACATTGCAAGAGATTGCAGAGTACCACCCTACAGCAGTAGCGGTAGAAGCTTTAAAATGTTCCATATTCGGCAGAGAGACGAAGTGAAGACCACTGTGGCATCCGCAGATATTTCTGCAGAGGATAAAGTCCTGCTAGTGACAGGTGAAGAGCCACATCAGTCTGCAGAATATTCATGTATGGTTGGAGGAATTGATGAATTTTCTCATCATCTGCCAGTTGTCGATGGAATAGCTAACGGCTATCGTGTCCGAGTTCTCAGAGATACGGGTTGCAACGGTATTGTTCTTCGTGAGAAGTTCGTTCCTGAAGCAAATTACACAGGAGAATTTAAGAAATTGCGACTACTAAATAACACTATTAAGCGGGTTCCATTGGCGGATGTGATACTGGATATTCCGTATTACGTGGGAAAGGCGACTGCTGTTTTAATGCCAGACGTCGTATATGACTTAATTTTGGGCAATGTTGAAGGGGTCTTGCCTCCTTTTGAACCTAATGATAAGTGGGATGAGACTAAGTGCCTGTGTCCTTGCACGAAGCAGGACGAAGCAACTCAGAAGAGTTTGTTATCCCCGATCATTGAAAAGGTCGAAGAAAACTTAAGTGTGGAATCACTTGTTAGGCGCGAAGGAACCCAGAATAGTCATCAAGAAATAGAGGAGTTAGAAGAAGATGCAGAAGTACCCATTTTGAAACTAACATGTGATCGAGGTGTTATCATGGTCGAACAGAAAGATGAATCTCCTATTAAGGAATCTACCACAACCCAGCATCCTGAAACTGAAAGTGACGACGAAGACCACTTTATTCACAATGTAGAAGATACTGAAATAACTGAAGGGTCAGAATCCGAAGGAAAGGAAAGTGCCCTTAATGTTGCAGCTCCGGCAAAAGTATCAGACGCAGAAGGCGTATCGATACAGGATCTCATACGAGATCAAACAGAATTTAAAGACAAGCAGAAGCAGGATATTACTTTACAAAGGATATGACGTTCAGTTGAGAAAATGAAGGGAAATATTTGTTAATTAAAGATTTGTTATTTAAGAGAATTTTAGAAAACCAAGTTGAAAGAAATGTTTTGGTCGTCCCAAAAGAGTATAAAAACAAACTATTGAGCGTTGCTCATGATGAAATTTTCGGAGGTCACCAAGGCGTCAAGAAAACAATGGGCAAAATAACACAACAATTTTATTGGTCGAATATCTACCAAAACGTCACAAAGTATTGTTACTCATGTGACATATGTCAGAGAACTTGCTCTAAAGGGAGAGTAACAAAAGTTCCACTTTGTTCAATGCCAATAATCGAAGTACCATTTAAGCGTGTAGTTATCGGTTTAGTTGGGCCCATTATACGTACATCGTCCGAAGGACACCAGTATGACTTGACATTAGTAGATACAGCCACAAGATATCCTTAAGCAATACCCCTTAAAAGTATCTTGTCGCAGAAGGTTGCAGAAGGTTGCAGAAAGCCTTATGAGTATTTCTATGCGTTTGGGAGTGCCGAAAGAGATCATTAGTGACATTGGGCGACAGTTCACTTTCTTACTCATGAAAGATGTAGCCAAGATGATGAATATTAGACAAATTCACCCCAGTATTTACCACCCAATGACGGAAGGTATCACAGAGAAGTTTAATGACACCCTGAAGATGATGTTGAAGCGTATGTGCCATAAACAGATCCGAAAATGTCATAGGTTTATAGAGCCACTTTTATTTGCATACAGGGAGGCACCTCAATAATATACTGGATTTTCCCCTTTTGAGTTACTATACGGTAGAACAGTTAGGAGACCCATGCAGATCTTACACGAAATATGGGTAGGTGATATCAATCCTGATTAGGCCAGATCAACGTACAGAAACGTATTCGATCTACAAGAACGCCTGAATGAAACAAAATAAGAGTAGGGAAAGTCACGAAGACGTATCATATCAATTTACGGAAAAAATATTTGTCAAGGGAAGACAATGAGGCGGATGATGAGGAGCAGAACAACGATCAGCAAGTCGGAGCGTCTGCTGTTTTTTTAGAAACTGAAGATGAAAATATTCCAGTACCGGTAGTAAATACGTCGCCAAAGAGGAAAGAGGATATAAAAGATGTGAAGATCAGTGACGAGATCACTGTAGATATGAAGAAAGATTTAACAAAGATTTTAGAGGCTCACAAAGATATCTTCACAGATGTTCCGGGTACTGCGCTCCACGACTTCCACACAATCGATTTAATAGACGAAAATCCTATCCGCATAAACCCCTATATGTTGCCATACACAACACGAAACGAACTGAAGAAGGAGATTGAGAAAATGCTTGAAATGGGTGTGATCGTAAAATCAACGTCTCCGTACTCAGCGCCGGTAGTTGTGGGGCAGAAGAAGGATGGCACCAAGCGAGTGTGCTCGGACCACCGTGCCCTTAACAAAGTGACAATATTTGATCCGGAGCCGATGACCACTACACAGTCGCTGTTCACCAAGTTTGCTTCGGACAAGTTCTTTTCTAAATTGGACTTATCGAAAGATTATTGGCAGGTGAGAATAAAGCCAGAGGATGCTTTCAAAACTGGATTTTTCGACGGAGGATGGGCACTACCACTATCTAAAGCTGCCGTTTGGGATGGTGAACGCCGGTGCAACATTGGTCAGGGAGATGAGGAGAATATTGGATGGGATCAACGACGTAGATTTCTATATAGACGATATCATTGTTCATTCAAAGACCTGGCATGAACACATGGACACTATGTGGAACGTACTATCAAAGCTGCAGAGTGAAGGTTACACAATTAGACTTTCAAAGTGTGAGTTCGCCGCATCGAGCGTTGAGTTTCTAGGACATCATATCGGCAACGGGGGATAAAAGGACTACAGGAGGGAAATGTTGAGAAGAAAATGAAAGCTGAACCTCCAAAGAACAAAAAGCAGGTCAGATCTTTTCTCGGTCTTACGGCGTATTATAGAGAATTCGTAAGGAACTACGCTGAGGTAGCAGCACCACTTACTGATCTGACGAAGAAAGGAGAGCCGACAAAGGTGCGCTGGGAGGAGAAACACCAAAGGGCATTTAAAGAATTGAAGAAGGCGTTAGTGTCAAAACCTATATTAAGAATGCCACGTCTTGATAGAGTGCTTACCCTTCAGTTGGACGCCTCTGATACATCGTTAGGTTTTGTCCTTCTTCAGGAGGAAAATGAGATACTACATCCCACATAGCGTACGGCAGTAAAAAGCTCTCTCCCACTCAACAACGTTATAGTTATATTAGATGAAAGAACAGCCTTAGCAAATTGTGACGAAGGGTGAGAAATTTGAGCCTACTTATACGGAAAAAGAATTTATTTCTATTAA
>JABUQX010134145.1:0-5000 GCA_015478945.1 Trachelipus rathkii
GGGAGATACTTCACAATTACATCACTAATGTCACTTATACACACATACACTATGCGCACTTATACACACATTCACTACTATGCACACTTATACACAATTCACTATGACCTATACACACATTCACTAATGACACTTACATTTACCCATAGACACTACTTACATTTCCTTATCAACAGTACAACACACTACCGAACCCTTTGGTTCTTCCTGGGTCAAATTTTGGCCCACCCAGATTTGGCCATCCTTATTTTTAGGCAGCCCTAATTTTGCGACCTTTGGTCTTCCATAGGACAACTTTGAGAACCCAAATTTTTCGGGTCAACGCCTTTTTGTATTCTACGGTACAATTTTGGCATTGTTGTAACTTTTTTGACCTTGTAGCTTTTTTGATGGCTTTGATGGTTCCCAAACACCGTAAGGAGGATCTAGTGATGTTCTATTAGTGTACTATGAGTATTAGATAGTATTAGATGAGTGGCAGGTGAGTGCCAAGTGAGTGCCAAATGAGTGCCAATGAGTGCCTAATGAGTGCCAAGTGAGTGCCACATAGTGCCAAGTGAGTGCCACATACTGTGGCAACTGAGTGCCACTTTTTTCAAGCCTTTTTTAGCCTCCCTGAGCCTAGAATTGCCCTAATATGGGTGTCTACCCCTATGTTATAAGGTATGGAGTGATTCGATTGGTGTATATTACAAGCTGCTTAGGATACTTCCTACTATGGGTTAGTATTTTTCTAACACTTATACACCCATTCACTATGACACTTATACACAACTATGACACTTATAAGCCACTTACACTCTCATAGACACTTACAACTAACCCATATACACTTACACGCACCCACACACACCACACAGATACAACTTACACCTTACACTCCACAGCACTTTATTTTTTACTTAATACTTTTTTAATTTAAAATTTTTTAAAAATTGTAATGTAAGTAAGAACAAGCCAAGTGCCTAGATATATAACATTTTATTTTACTATCCAATTGTACGAACTTTTTATTAAAACATATGAACTTACTCTGGCTTAAAGCAGTAAATCAGTAAATCAATAGAGGTGTTTATTACCTAACAACCTAAGGGGATTAGTATTGCTTTTGTTTTACTGGGTTTTAACTGCTTTAACTCTGTTTTACTGCTTTAACTCACTGCTTTTACTGCTTTTAACTATCTGCTTTAACTGTTTTAAACTCTCTCTCCTTGTTACTGGGCTTTAACTATATATTTATTACATTACATACCTTAAAGCAGTAAATCAGTAAATCAATAGAGGTGTTACCTAACACCTAAGGGATTAGTATGCTTTTGTTTTACTGCTTTACTGCTTTAACTGCTTTCCTGCTTTACTGCTTTAACCACATACTACATACCTTAAAGGGCAGGTAAATCAGTATAATCCATAGAGGTGTTACCTAACACCTAAGGGATTAGTATGCTTTTGTTTTACTGCTTTTACTGCTTTAAGCTTTCCTGCTTTACTGCTTTAACTTTCCGCTTTAACTGCTTTAACTTTCTGCTTTAACTGCTTTAACTTTCTGCTTTACTGTTTTAAGTTTCTGCTTTACTGCTTTAAACTTTCTGTTTTACTGTTTTAACACATATATTTATTAACATTATGTTTTTTATTTTGTTTTAATACTTTTTATTTATTTTATTATTATTTTTATTTATTTTATTATTATTTTTATTATTGAAATTATGTTATTTTTTTTTAAATTATTATACTTAGTGTTGTATTTACTTTCATCCTATTGGTTATTATTATTTAGAACCCACACACACCACACCACAACACACACACACACACCTTACACTTACTATGACACACATTCACTATGACACTTATACGCACATTCACTATGACACTAATACATTTACCCATAGACACTTACATTTACACTTACACTTATAACACACACACACATTCACTATGACACTTATACACACATTCACTATGACACTTACATTTACCCATAGACACTTACATTTCACTCACACACAGCACAACACAGATTTATTGACACTCTCACACGATTTACTACACACGCAGATTTACTTACACTCAAACACCCAGATTTACTTACACACACAGATTTACTTACACACACACACACACACACACTTACACATATAACGTATAATTTATTAAAACATTTTATGTTTTAATTAAACACGTACATTTATATTACTCATTCAAATATAACTAAAATGATTTCAAAGTTTCTTAAAAACTTCTATAATAAATCAATCATTAACTTTGAACAAAGATTTTATTATTAACTGTTAATACCTTTTTGTTTTATAAATTTTATAACTATCAAGTTTTAAAATAAGCTTTTACTAAAATTTTATGAAATTTAATTAAAAACATTAACATTACGTACCTTAAAGCAATAAATCAAGTAAATCAGTAGGTCAGCCCCTAGCACCCCTCTACACCGAGCTATGCCACGTTTGTTCTATTGACTTACTGCCTTACATCATCTTTAGCCATGTATAAGTTATAAAAAGAAACAAAATAAGGTCTTCTCTGCTAACATAACATGTAATTTATTAAAATCTTTTTAAGTTCTTATTTAAAAATAACAATTATTCAGTTACATTTATATTATTCACTCGATGTTAACATAAAAATATTTCAAAGTTTTTTAAATAATTCGGGTTTTCTTTATTAATTATTGATATTATCTATGTACATTGAACAATCCATCACGTAGAAAACACAACAACCCGCACTCCTTACAGTTACGAAACTGACCTCTCTCTGTAAATGTGTTGTAGGATAATCCTTTTGTATCCCGGGGCGATTTAGGCCTAATTCCAGGTCAAAATATATTTCAAACTTGTACGCTTTTTCTGTAAAATTGGTTGCATAACACGTTGGCCTAATTTAGGCCCTAAATTTAGGATTAAGCCCTTTTGTAGACGGCTAAATTTAATCTAATACAGGTCAAAGGTAATCCAGTATAGACAAGAATCATTGTTATTATTATTTTTATAATTATTTTAAATGAAACAAGCTGGATCGGTAAGATCCTTTAAGCAGGTAAGAAGAAATGTTTTTCCCTTATTGTGATTGTCGGAGTAGTTTCCCTAGTCATAAGCTAAACCACCAGGGCTCAGCAGAGCCCCACCCGCAAAGGCAGCAAACCCCGCACCCGCTGGTGCGTCCCGCCGCGTCCACCGCCCGCCGCGTGCGCCTCGCAAGGCGCAATATTTCCGCGTTCCGCCCGCCGTTAGCTTATGAACTAGGGGAAAACTACTCCGACCCAATCACAAGTAAGGAAACATTTCCTTCTACACTGTTAAGATCTTACCGTCCAGCAGTTTCAAGTTTGAAATATTATTTATAGAAAAATTAAGATAATAACATGGATCTTGTCTATACTGGAATCACCTTTTGACCTGGTATGATTAAATTAGCCCGTCTACAAAAAAGGCTTATCCTAAATTTAGGCCTAAAATTAGGCCTAACGTAGTTATTGCACCACATTTTGCAGAAAAAGGTCAGTTTGAAATATATTTTGACCTGGAATTAGGCCTAAATCGCCCGGGGTACAAAAAGGATTATCCTACAACACATTTTACAGAGAGAGGTCAGTTTCGTATCTGTAAGGAGTGCGGGTTGTTGTGTTTTCTCGTGATGGATTTTGTCAATGTACATAGATAATAATAATAATAAAGAAAACACCGAATTATTTAACAAACTTTGAAATATTTTTAGTTAACATATGTGAATAATATAAATGTAAGTGAAATAATTGTTATTTTTTAAATAAAGAAATTAGAAAGATTTTAATAAATACATGTTTATGTTTAGCAGAGAAGAACTTATTTTGTTCTTTTATACTTATTACATGGCTAAGATGATGTAAAGCAGTAAGTCAATTGAACAAACGTGGCATAGCTTGGTGTAGAGGGTGCTAGGGGCTGACCTTACTGAATTTACTGATTTATTGCTTTAAGGTACGTATAAAAATGTTTTTAATAATTTCATAAATTTTAGTAAAAGTTATTTTAAAACTTGATAGTTAATAAAATTTAATAAAACAAAAAGTATTAACAGTTAAATAATAAATTCTTTGTTCAAATGTAATGATTGATTTATATAGAAGTTTTAAGAAACTTTGAAATAATTTTAGTTATATTTGAATGAGTAAAATAAATTTACGTGTTTAATTAAAACATAAAATTTTTAAATAAATTTACGTTATATGTGTAAGTGACATGTGTGTGTGTGTGGTGTGTGGTGTGTGTGTGTGTGTCTGTGTGTAAGTAAATCTGGGTGTGTGAGTGTAAGTGTAAAATCCGCGTGTGTAAGTAAATCTGTGTGAGGGTGAAGTAAATCTGTGTGTGACTGTGTGTGAGTGTCAAATGTAAGTGTCTATGGGTAAATGTTAGTGTGTCCTAGTGAATGTGTGTATAAGTGTCATAGTGAATGTGTGTGTTGTATAAGTGTAAGTGTAAATGTAAGTGTTCATGGTAAATGTAAAGTGTCATTGTCTATGGGTAAATGTAAGTGCAATAGTGAATGTGTGTATAAGTGTAAGTGTGTGTGTGTGTGTGTGTGGTGTGTGTGGTGTTCTAATAATAATAACAATAGGCAAGAAGTAAAAAATATATGTATATATAAAAATAAAAAATTAAAAATAATAAAAATATAAAATAATAATAAAATAAATAAAAATAATAATAAAATAAATAAAAAAGTATTAAAACAAAATAAAAAACATAAATGTTAATAAATATATGATTTAAAACAGTAAAAAGAAAGTTTAAAAGCAGTAAAGCAGAAAGTTTAAACAGTAATAAAGAAGTAAAGCAGTAAAGCAGAAAGTTAAAGCGTAAAGCAGAACGTTAAAGCAGTAAGCAGAAATGTTAAAAGCAGTAAAGCAGTAAAAACAAAAGCATACTATCCCTTAGGTGTTAGGTAACACCTCTATTGATTTACTGATTACTGCTTTAAGGTATGTAATGTATGTGATTAAA
>JABUQX010134145.1:17500-25025 GCA_015478945.1 Trachelipus rathkii
GTACAATCGCCATTGCATATAATGAGGGAAAGATTTGTTAAACATTCCTTATACGAAATCGTTCCAGGTACAACTGTTTATGTAAAGAGTGACCACTTATCGTCGTTATTAAGGCAAACACATCAATACACACTTTTTCCCAGTGGTCCTTTCTATTCCTCTTTATAGGTTTTTTACGGTGACCTATACCTTGACCAGTCATCTTACGTCGTATTTTTCGTTTAACATCATCTAACATTTCATCAGAAGCATCGGCTAGTCGACGTTTTACAGCTGTTCGTGGATCGATACCACCCATAATATCCTGGAAAGTATCTATACCTGTTCTAGCTGCTTTTTTAGCGAGGTATTTACCTCCTGATTTAAACAAAGGGATGGCGTCTGAACAACGAGCAAAATCACCTAAACCATATCCCTGCGCGTTCTTAACCCCTGAAGACTCGTTCTGCTCACCCATTATTATTTAACGGAGCTTCCTTCTAATGTGCTTTTACCTGCTGTCCCAGTCATGAATCGTTATGGATTTACATTCTACGTCTCTTATATAGATACGAATCGAACTCAGTTCGTTCTTTAACGGTAAGACAGTAGTGAACGCTGAGGAAAGCTTATAACTCTATTACCTTTAGGAAAATGAACTACCCTTAACAAAGAGGCTTTAGTATTCCCCACATACTGATGGTCTATAATATCTGTATAAACATAGGCCATACCTGGATCTTGAAACATCTTAGAAGGCATACAAAATGTAATGAACTCTCAGTGTCATTTTTTGAGACATACTCATCCATTGTTGGTATATAACGTATTAGATCCTTTAGAGATGGTTTGATATCGTTATTTTTTAATATTGAGTCTACATGCGAGTAATGACATTTACGAAACCAGGCTGCAGAATGGAAAATAAATAAACTTCTATCTTTCAGGTTCACGTGAGTTTGAGATTTTAAGGTGATTAATACGTTATCTTCGTTAACGGTTTTATTAACAAGAAACACTAAATCTTTACATAGCAGACTTGTTTCAAATTTTTTGTTTAAGGCCATGAACACATCAGTAACCGAATTGTAAAGACCCCTACTTATGAAATATTTTTCATAGAAATATCTTTTTCCGTCATGCTCGATAATGTCTGTATTAGCTTTAATTTTTAATACATTTTTAACATATTCAACGCTTCTAAATATTATAAATGCCGAGGGGGACTCCAATATATTCTCAACAGATGCATCAAGAATTATTTCACTTAATCCTGCTTCGTACATTTCTCGATCAAAAGTTATAGGGTTCAATAATTGAGTTGTATAGTCTGATATTTTATTAGCTGGATGTAGATCCATAGAAGCCGATGAGGGCAGCGTTAGATAGAAATGATCTTCGGAGGTCATGATTACAGTTTCTCAATTTCATATACAACTATTTACAAACTAGAGTCTTTACACTATCGGAGCTTCTTCCGTATATGCACTTTACACACTGCTGTACCATGTGTGAATGGGTAAGGGTTCCCTTCGACATCTCTTATATACACGCACGGTTCCTAGTGAGCATTATTCAGAGGATATTTGTGTACACTAGGAAAACTTATAACTCTGCCATCTTTAGGAAAATGTATCACTCTTAGTAACTGCGCCTTAGTGTTTCCAACATACTGGGTTCTACAATGTTACCAAAGTAAACTGATCAATGTTTCTTAATCTCTCTAGCATTTATATAACTGTTAAACTTCACAGGGTACCCTACCCATTTGACAAGATACTGCTTATTTTTACCTTTCCCTTTATATCCTAATATTTTTTCTATTTTATACTCGTGACTCTTAGGGTCAAATCGTATTTTCTGTATTTCTCGTTTATAGAACCCTCCTTTTATTTTTTCACCATCTAAATCCTCAAGATAGTATAATTTTAACCTGTCTCTAGGGAATTCTCTGATGGTGACTACTTTAAAAACTTCTCTCGACCAACCGGATTCATACCCTTTTCTGAAATTTTCATCAGTCCTGGATACTCTCACATAATCTCCTACTTTAACACCTGAGTTATCTTTTATTTTCCCATTGAGTTGATAGGTACAGCAGGTTTTGTCTTCACCATCTCTATAGGGGTATTCTTAAGTGTTCTATGATAAGACCGATTATAGGAGTAAGCCAGGTCTTGTACTATATCGAAATATTTAAATGTATTCATCTTCGTGAAATACCTATGCATTCTTTCTTTTATAGTTCTTTGTACTCTTTCAACTATTGCGGCTTTATTGACTGAAAATATATTGTAATACCCTATGTCATTCTCAGTAACTATTTCTTGAAACTCTTTGCCTAAAAATTCTGTACCCTTATCTGTCCATATCATTTGAGGATATCTACCATCTTCATTTATAATTTCTTTGACTGCTATAGCAACAGTCTTTGATTTTTTTATCTTTTAAAACCCTTAACCATAAGTATCTGGAATATACATCTATCACAAAAAGAATATATTGATACCCATCATTGTAAGATTTATATTTTATCATATCGGTCAAGTCTAGTTGCCATACGTTATCTAAATGCAGGGCTATGGTTTTCCGTGTCGGAAATTTTTTTCGTATAGGTTTATGTAGGGTAAGCATCCTCACCTACAATATTTTTCAATTCACTTTTTTATGGCTGAGAGGGAAACTTTGATGCAAACCTTGAAAACCCTCCATAACTATAAGGTTGTTTCACATCAAAGTATTTATCCGACCACTTCCATAGCCTCCATGATTTACAATGACATTAACAAAACAAAAATTATATTCATTTATACTGAAAGGTGATATAAAAACCAAATGTATATATGAAATATTTTATTTTTAATTACAAAATAATATTAACTATTTTAAATTACAAATCTAAAAATAACACATGTATACAGAAAGATAACATAGGTTATATACATAATTTTAAATTACAAATAATACAATCATATAAAAAAAATTACAATAAATAATTAGGAACTAATCCATTTTGAAGCGATGTATGGTTTTTTTCTTATTCTTCCTACACTTGAACGTAATGTACTTCTACTTATCAGCTTTAATCTATCCGATGCAAAAGAAGTACCAGAAGGACTTGAGTCAGGTCTAGGAGCCATTGGAATATTATCCAGATCCGCTAATCTTTGTTTATTCTGGATTAAAGTCCTCGGAAAATTAATAGTCTGAAGTTCTTGTTTGATCCTGTTCCATCCTGCTACAGGAGCCTTCTTCCAATCACGGGAGAGATCGGCTATCAAGTCAGCACAACTATTACGATCCAGCTATTGTTTTGCTCCCGTCAATAATATGGTTGACCCAGAGTTCATCCATAGCAATCGTCTAAATATTATATAGAGCTATACCCGTTTTCTTACTCCTCATTGGTAAGCTTTCCTTGAGTACATGTTTAAAATTATCTTCTCTTTTCACCATAGGCTTAGTATCTGCTGCTAGAACTGAATCTTCCTTAGGTGAATTTAATAAAACTTTTAGATCTACTAATTTTTGTATAGCATTTTGATATAGGATTCTTTTTTCATGAATGTTAACATCAGAGTTTAATATTTGATGCAGTTCCTTCTCGTAATTATTTATCTGTTCAACTTTCGGATCATATAAACTCAAAGGTTGCTGTTGAAGCAACGGTTGATAAGGGTTATACCCAATCTGGTGCAGTTGAGGGTTTGATTGGGATTGTTCGAACTGCTGTTGTTGTTGTTGTTGTTGTTGTTGTTGTTGTTGTTGTTGTTGTTGTTGTTGTTGTTGTTGTTGTTGTTGTTGTTGTTGTTGTTATTTGTTAGTTGTTGCTGTTGTTGTTGTTGTTGTTATTTATTTGTTGTTGTTATTTGTTGTTGTTGTTGTTGTTTGAGGGTTGTTGTTGTTGTTACTGTTGCTGTTATGTTGTTGTTGTTGCTGTTGAGGCTGCTGTGTTGCTGAGGTAGGGGTCCAGTGTTATATTTCATCTTCTCATAATCACTGTAGGGTAAAACCACTACCTTCTTCATCATTGAGCAAGCCACTTGGTTATCAAAGGTGCTATAACGGAAAAGAGTAAAGGTAGGAACACACCTCCCCCTTTCTGTAATAGCTTCTTTTTATTTTTAAGTTTTCTTACGTTACCGGCAAGTTTTTTAATGATGTTTCAATGACGACCGTAGCTTTTTACATACGAGGTCTGTTTAAAGGAACATTTCCTTTTCATAAAGATTGGGTACTTCTGCCTTACAGTATATAATTTCATCTTCACACTTAATAGTTTACGTTTTCAGAAGGTTTTTCGGGTTTTTAAATTTTCTCATAAGGAGTAGAAAGAAATACCTTTACTAGGTACTCATTATTCAGGGTGTATACTGTCTCAGGATCTCGTTGAGCAAGATATTTGTTGCGCAGTAACATATGCGTAATTCTTAGGGATTGAAGCTCGTGTAGCTGGGTATAGATGCACTTAACTTCTTTATATGTACTTACTTTTAGGAACTCTTTACATTGAGTAGGGAACATTTGGTAGCCACAACATTGACCTGACTCATATCCCTTCTTTGTCCGAACAAGATTAAATACTGTGTGTTTAAAGACATCCCTCTTATATACTTATTCTGATGAAAGATATTCTGTGCGTTATAAAAATACTGTGATGTCTAAATGATGAGAGTAAACTGTGAAAATTTCTGCTATATCCTCATTCAATTTATGCATCAGATCATCAAGAATTATAATTTTATGCCCTGGTAAACATTGAAGAGCTTTTATGTCATATAACCCTTCGTGAAATTCGATTACATCTTTGTAATCTTTAAACTTTTCTTGGTAAACACTGTAGCACCATATGATTTTAACAGGTTGTTGTTCGAAAATCTCGACCTCTTTTAAAATGTTTAATAACAGAAAGGTTTTCCACCTTGTATAGGACCAGACACAAGACATGTAGCAGGAGCGCGGAACATAAATTTACCAACGTCCATTCTAGATTGATATCTGAACACTAATGAATAAGAAAAGGGTTTGCGTTCATGTTATAAATGAATCAGATCAATAGATCAATAGTCAATAGATCAATAGATGGGTAGGAGGAGGGGAGGGTAGGGGAGGGCAGTTTGATTTACTGATTTACTGATTTAGGGTACGTAAAACATAACAATTTTAATAAAAAATATGACTTGAATCAATAGATCAATAGATCAATAGATCAATAGATCAATAGATGGGAAGGAGGGGGAAGGGGAGGGCAGTTTGTTTTACTGATTTACTAGATTTAAGGGTGTAAAACATAACAATTTTAATAACATATGATTTGAGTCAATAGATCAATAGATCAATGAATCTCAATAGATAATGGGATATGGTGTAGGGGGTGAGGGGGAGGCAGTTTGATTTACTGATTTACTGATTTAGGGTACGTAAAAAACAACAATTTAATAAAAATATTACTTGAATCAATAGATCAATAGATGGGTAGGAGGGGGTAGGGTATGCAGGGCAGTTGGGTAGGGGAGGTTTACTGATTTGGGGTACATGTAAATGTAAATTTTTACGTTATAAGCATAAAATGAAAAAATTATTAAAACCAAAATAAATTAAAAAATAAAGAAATAAAATAGTTATTTTGAAAAAAATTAAGTTGAAAACAAAACAACTCTCGTAAAAGCTAAAAAGTAAAGAAAAAAATTTATTAACGAAAACAGAGCTTGCGTTTTCTTTGCCGGATTTGCACCTGCGGTGGCGCGAGCGGGGCTGGGCGCGCCCATTTCGCATCGGAAGGCGCGGGCGAAGGCACCTACGGACGGTCAACGCAACGGCAGGTCGAGTTGACCCGGAACCAGCCTCGCTTCAAGGAAATTTCAAACACTCATATTCCGAACTTTCATGATCTTATAAACCTATATTTTAACACTAATATTTATTGTTATTATTATGTAATTTACTAACCAAGCACCGCATCGGAACCAGCTCCGATGCTGTTGTTGTCAGTCAAACTCTCTGTCTCCTTTCTCCTTCCTCCATACACTAGCCAAATTTCAGCCTTCTACAAACATTTCGTGCAATTTTTAGGGGGCGGCGTCCCCTTTACCGGGGACGCAGGGCGTTAATCGTCCACGACGAGATTATCCAGCTCTCAAGCTAACTCATCTTAAGCTAATCTTCGCCCGTGTATATATATATATATATATATATATATAACTATATATATATATACTAATAATATGTATGTATATGTATATGTATATATATATATATAATATATATATATATATATATATATATATATAACTATATATATATATTTATGTATATATATATATATATATATATATATAATAATAATAACCTTATATATATATATATATATATAATATATATATATTTATGTAATATATATATATAACTCTTATATATATGTATATATATATATATATATATATATATATATATATATATATATATATAACTTATATATATATATATATCATTTATATATTTTATATATATATATACATACATATATATATATATAATATAATAATAATATAATATATATATATATATGTAACAATAATATACCGCGATCTGCTGCTGCTGCTGCTGCTGCCACTATATATATAATGATTTCATTCGAAGGCTAGCTTTTAAGATGCCGGCATCAATTTCTACTCGATTCCTTTTTTAATAGTGGCGATCGGTGGCAATTGTTTCTTCTCGAGAAGTTAAAAAATGGTTCCATATTTATAAGGCTAGGCAACTTTGGTTGTACCTGATACGGCAGGTCAGTAACGATCATTTTTTTAATAATCCCCATTTAAATTACATTAGCAAGAAATAACAAATAATATTATTAATATCATAATTATAATAATTAACTAATTAATAATTTTATACTAACTTGATCATCTCTTATAACTTATTTAATTCGTAATTTCACTTAAAAATATTGACTCAAAACCAGAGTCTAAGAACGCTTGAGTCACAGACTCTTCCTCGGCGACTTTGTAGCATGCCTCTGCAGACCAGCAGTAGCTCCGTTTTCATGTTATTAATAATGAGTGAATTTGTGTGAGTTTTAGTTGATAATAATACCGATTTTCATATTATTTATTATATTAATTTATTACTGATTTTTGTGTTTTAATAAAAATTGAGCTGTTTAGTTTTTATAAATACTGGGACATTAGAATCGTAATCGATTTAAGTTTCATTAAAATTACTAAATTCTTTTCTTTTTTTTTCGTGTTGGCAAAGGCCTATTGAAATTCAAAATGTTAGAATCTCACTTAGAATACAGTGGTGATTCATATATGAAACCACATTCATTCTCTTACATTGACGCTAAACCAAATATATATATATATATATATATATATATATATATATATATCTTAATATATATATATATAACTTGCTTCTTAATATTGTAATTTATTTCACCATATACCTGCCTGCTGCTGCCTGCTATATATATAACTATATATATATGTATAAGCGCGATGCAAATAACAATATATGCTGCCTTTCTTATGTTGCATTTCAG
>JABUQX010134146.1:0-7500 GCA_015478945.1 Trachelipus rathkii
ACTTTCTTTAGAAAGTATGAAAAGTTTCTAATTTTTAAAAAAAGGTATTTTTCCGACAATAAAAGATAATTAATTAATTTGGTATATTGAAAGAAACCATAATATTGAAATAATTGTCTTTGTTAACAAAGTGCAATTATGTTAAGACAGTAAGTCGAGATAACTAAATGGCTTAATTTTTGGAAATACTCTATGTTTGGAGTTATTTTGAAATATGCATTTCAGATGCTAAACATTATTGATTCTATAAAGAAATTGGAATAATACAGAATGGGAGTTCAAATACTTATAAGGCAATGGCGATAGGTAATATGGTGTCGAGAAAATTAGGTATAAATTCAAAAAAGTATGATATAGTGAAATCGTTAAGAGAAGAAAGATTCGTAATCTTGGTGTGGGGTATTTATTAAGGAGATATCATAATAAGTAATATTAACGTTGAGGTATGTTTCGAATAGTGAGAAATTAGGAATGAAAATAGATCGGCGGTATGGTTAAAAAGTTAAATTTTTTGTAATCGAAATGTATAGACGATGGATGTTTTCTAAATATAACTAATAGGAACAGATACGTGACTGCGAATAGAAACACAGCAAGAGAAATATAAGTGAGGAATATTGAATGTTACAAGACGAATACAAGAATAAGGATAAAGCCTACTGAACTAGAGAAAGAAATAGATGAGTCTCTTTGTGTTCAACGTGCGGTAGAAATAGAGGGGGCATAAATTATCAAGATTAGGAAGAAACATTGGTAAGGTTTTTTGGATAGATGACTGGTATAAGTTATTCGCTGTGGGCCCCGTTACACAAAAAACTACAATTTCTAGGGAATCTACCCCAATAAATTCAAAGAGAATTTTTAGGAAAATCTGTACTTTTAAGAGTCTTAGAATGAACCCTACAAGGACGAGATGCCATAGTGAGAGTCGTCGCTGCGCTCCGTGAAGCTCTTAAAGCGTGGTTTCTGATGGCAAACGAGTTTCTCAACTAAAGGTAGAAGGGGGGGTAAGACTGGGCTTTCTTTTCGACTTTCGTCATTTCTTCTACTACTTTTCTGCTTCTAGTGCATGTTTCGCACCTAACCCCCAGTCTGTTGGTGAGAGAAGGTGGTGATGATGAGATGAATAGTTGTGATGTATATAATATATATATATAGATATATATATATAAATATATATATATATATATATATATATATATAAATATATATTATATATATATATTATATAATACTATTATCAATATTATATATAATATATAATATTATATATATATATATATATATATATAATATACTAGGAAAAGTAGAAAAAAATTTCGGGGTGTTTTGAATTAAATTATAATTAGTATATATATATATATATATATATATAATATATTATATATATATATTATATATATATATAATTTATATATTATATATATATACTATATATATTAGTATATATATATATAATATATATAGTATATACATTACACATTTTAGTAGCAGTAGGCAAACGAAAAAATTCGGGGTGTTTTAGGATTAAGAATATATATTATATATAACTAATATATATATATATATAATATATATTATATATATCATATACTATATAATATATAATATATAATATAGATTTATATATAATAATATATATATATTAATATATATATATACTTATCAATAATAGGGAATAACATAATGGAACATTAATAATAAATTTGAAAATAAAAAAACGATAATTTTATTCAATATAAAAAAATTCTAATTTTGATCTCTAACAGCAAACATGATTGATAACTTCCTCGTTTACTATTGTGAAGCTACGATGGAACACTCCATTAAAGCTCAGTTCTTCTAAGATTTTCTTCTCATGTAGAATTGAAAAAGTTTTGCTTTGAGCCTTTTCAGAGTAGTGGAATATTGTTGCTGGATTTCACATTTGAGTGAGGTAAATGTGCCAAAATCCTTAACAATCTAAATACTGACTGCACATATCAAATTTTATATCCAAAATAGTGCAAAATAGTTTTGGATAGATGTCGATGGAAGAAGTAACTTTATAAAGATTAGTAGGTATGGATCTTTGAGATTCGCGAACTGCTCCTTAACTGATTTGAAAAAATCATCAGAATATAAATTGTCATTGCCCTTTATCAATTTCATTTTAAATTGATCTCGACAAGAGGCAGTTTATAATTTCCTGCTTCATTATCATGAGAAGCGAAGTTCTGTGCAACTTCCATAAATGTCTTGAAAATGTTCGACTGATGGTTGCTTGAAAAACCTCGTCTGAAACAAACATCACATTTCCAATATGGTTTAGAGCAGTTGCTGGTCACTAATTATGGAGATTGCCATGTAATACATAATGAAAGAGTGTTTGGATAAAAAGGTTAAAGACATCAAATATAAATTCAAAACTTAAGAAAATTTGCTTTTGCTTTAAAGACTTGGAAAAGATTTAATTTTTTTCTTTAAATAAGGTTTAATATCTTGATCCAGTGAAGCTCCTCTTAAGCTTCAACAATGCTGTTAAAAATTTCATTAGGTCGTAACGATCCATCGAAATTTTCCCTCCACTTAGGTTGTGTCGTGAGAGCTTTGTCCATTTTGTGTCTGGTAGAATCTTTTCCTTTTTGCTTTTTCTTTAAATAGTAAGTCGCCTGGCAAATCTAAATAGCATATAGTTGCATTAAATGTGCCATAAAGTTTTTAAATGAGTTTTGACTCACTATGAATGTGAACAGTAATGAACATACAATGCAGCTTGGATATTTTCGACAGCTTAAACCCTTTAAAACGACATTCTTCATTGGCTTTTACCATCATTATCTTTGTCAATCAGAAAGTTAAGTATTTATATAAAGGTTCATAGTATTACGTCAGATAGAGATAAGGAAACAAACGACCAGTTAGAGGCAAACTATGGAACCTACGGAAGACTGTCCCCATGTTCACTAAATATTTTATAAATACATGCACCATTGCGACAAACACAGAGTCTAACAATCTCAAAGCGAAACAAAACGCCTAGGGTTAAAAGATTTGCCTATGAGAAAGTTTTAATTTTTATTAAACTATATATCTAAAAAAGAGGCTTCATTATTTACAATCAATATAACTTGCAAAGTTCTTGAGTAATCTACTAACCACAATTAATCCCACTCCCCATTACAACATCACTAACACTAAACAAAATAAAGAAATAACATCTTTAGCTTAAGGATTTGCTTAACTGTAATATGACAACATTTATCTAATACAAGCCCTAAAATACAGGAACTTAAGAATCCCGATTAACGAACCTCCAATTTCTAAGATTAACTCTAAATAGGATGTGCAAAAGGTGGAAGGATTGGTGTTAGGACCCAATCGGTAAAGTAATTTAAACAACAGTTCTATCCAACAATCTAGGTTATATACTTGAAAATAATTTAAGAACATTAAAAAATGCCTGAAAATTCACGTATAGGCTACGATCTATGTAATAATAGCTAGATAGGTGTTTCAACAACTAAAGAAATAATCGTAGCATTAATACCTATTACAACAAACTATACTTCATTTGTCTTAGGAAGATTTCAAGTTCGAGAGAAATCAAAACACGCTTATACAAACTCCTGTCGGGAACCACTCAAAAATCAGATACACACAACCCATAATCTATATGAAATGAAGCAAGATGTTCACCATTCAGCCGTCTTCTCGTAAAATTTTGTCTTATTATTTGTCTCAACTGAAAGAAAACAAACCATGTCCTGTTAGGTAAATATTATCTTTATAGACCAGTCATGCATGTTTCGCGCCACTTATACCTGACTGGGGAGGAGAGGGTGTATATCAGGGGAATCACACCTGGCAAATATTTCTAGACTCGACAGCGCACATCGAGACAGCACATGATTGTGATTTGAAATTTAGGGGAGAGCCAGAGGAGGAAAGCGTTATTCTGAGAGAGGTACAACAGAGTTGTTCGAGAGGCTTTGAGTGCCATCACACACAGCACGACGACGAGCCTCGAACACACTCACACGCAGAGCAGAACCTCGCACTAACGAGGAAAGCTTTAAACATTATTGTTATAATATAATGAGACGGTTTTCACCCAAAACTGATTAAAGAAAATATGTTATGGGGATTAGAGAGAGGATGAAGGGGAGAGTAGAATAAGGCGGGGGAAAATTACCATATGCATAATAAAATCAAAGGTCATACTCGAGCACGGTAAAAATTGATATTATTTATTCTCATCAGTTACATGCGGAGGTTATGAGTAATATGTGAAGGAGGAGACTTACAGACCTATCACGACACATTATTTTTTAATGCACCGACTGGAAGAAAACGATATGGTTGAGATAATAGATATCATCAATTTGGCTAAGGCTCACTCACTAAAATAATTTCCCAACACGTAATATTGTATTAGAAACGCATCGGTAACTAGAGGTTAAAAATATAGTTACACTTTGAGCGAGTGCGCATACTGACCCACTCAAAGAACAAACGTAAAATTTTAGACAGTTATAACTGTATTCTTGAATAAAACAGGGGGTGTTATGCGAAGAACAAAGGAACAATAATCAAGAGAAGAAAAGAGGAATGATTCAGAAATAAACTACACAGATCACAGAATCAATGTTAAGAATAGTGGAGGAGGAACTATGCTATATGGAACATATGAAGTATCATATTTAAGTAGATCAGCAAACTAACGCATACCGTAAGTTATTGGAGAGAAATAGAATATCACAGATGCAACAAAGATGACACTGATTTGATGGATGTTGTGGTGAGTAAAGATATGACGGAGGAAACTGAACATCCCTGGATAGGAATAAGCACGACTATGTAAAGAGGAAGTTTAAATGCCGCCGAAAAGATTACGAGTGACAAAGTTGTACAAGACTTCTAAGAAAAAGCTAGACAGGTACATCTCAATGTGGAAAGAGTATAACAGTATTAGGTATAAAGAGATGGAACGGATAATACGAGGAAAAGAAGACGGTAATGATCATGCGATATTGTAAAAGGATGTAATTCTTACCAATATAAACTGGAGGAGGTCGTCTGCAAACGTAGAAGATGGAAAGATTTAGGGAGATGCAAGAGAGAAGATGAGACCGTCAGGACACTAGAATCAGCTGTAGAAAAAATCTCTTCCTGGCAGACCACACACACAGACACACGAACACATATTGATAAACAAAATAAAAGATATATCAATTATTAAAAACATTTATAATTCTTTCTGGGCTTTTTGCCTGCATTGCCCAAATGAACCCATTATTTTCTCAAAAAGCTGAACCTACGTTAAAATAAACTCAATTTTTGAAAGATTACCAGAATATGTGTAATCGGTATGTTGAAATATTAGAAAAATCGTACTTTTAAAGTAATTTAAATTGGTTAATGTGAATAAATTTAAGGAGAATAAAGCGATAAATTATTAGAGTAACGTAAATTTTTATTAAAAAAAGGGTATTCAAAATTTAATATGAAATTAATATTTGAGGTCTATAAAAACAATAACTGAATATTTCAATTGTAAAGTAATACAGTCAAATTATTTATAGAGCATTCATAAAACTTATTATAATTGTAAATATTCACTTTTATTCACAAAACTTTAGGAATTATTATCTATTCATAATTAGATAACACATTATTTTTTATCTATAATTGGTAGTAGTAAAAAATAAAGATACTCAATTTAATATTATACCATAAATATTTAAAAATGAGATGAAAATGGAAAAATCTGGTCCTAAATATATCTCTGCAAAATTGTAAATATGTGATAATTCAATGAGATATTTGTAATTCTATATTAGAATAGTTATATTTTTATTAAAACAGGTTTTTCACAATCAATGAAACTATTTGGTATATAAATATATAAATCAAATATTGAAATTTATCATAATATAAACTTTAATATAATAGGTATCGATTTAATAATATTCTCTATTTTACTATATATGAATATTTACAGTGTACTAAATGAAACACATTAATTGTTACAATTTTTGATATATATAGACCGTTAAAATTACAATATTATTTAAGATTTCACAATATTATTTCAATAGTTTATGAAATTTTAAGGAAAAATGTAATTTAACGATCTACAAGTATGTAATGTGGAAAACATAAAACAGCAACATACAATGACGGAAATAATCACAATTACTAACATTTATCAAATATCTAAAACAGGTCTATTTCACTCTCAATAATGAAATAATTGATAAACATATAGACACTACTAACTATCAGACTATTTGTGGATAATTCATAAACATAGTACTGATTTCCTCCTACCTTATATTTTAATTAAAAGAAATTAATACAATCAATTATATTAAATGAACAATTATCACTTTCTGGGGTTTTCTGAAAATTGCAGCTCTATCATTAAAACTCTATTTATGATAATTTTTAAAAATATGGAAGAGTGAGGTATACGATTATATATACCGTTTAGAAAACTCAGCATTTTATAGGAAATTTAACATATATTATCAATATGTTGATATGTATAGTAAAAAATCGACTAGTGAGCTTAAATTTGGTAAGGTGATAGATATAATAGAAAAAGCGTAAGTTTAGAAGCTCATTTTTATTAAAAGAGTATCAATACATAACAAATAGAATAATATTGGTATAAGTATTAAAACACAAATAATAAATTTCATTAATAAAATTAATTTATTAGATCCCTAAATATTAATACAATCACTTTTTCATGCATTTAGAAATAGCATTCATTTTGATCAAATTGCAGTTAAATAAAGAAAATCTAGTTAATAAACTAATTATTATAAAAATAATTTAACAATACGTTCGCAAATATATAATAATTTATATTATCTATATATATATATAGCAAAATCGTTAACACCTTAAGTAGTTTCTATAAATTCGTAAACTGACATTATCTGTAAGAATTTATCAAATGAAATATACATTAATTCTCTAAAATATCAATACAACATCTAGAGTTAGATATATAAACTAGGGTTCTTTAAAATACTGAATATGCAAATCTGTCTAGTGTCTCTCACATTAACAATCATTATTCTATATTGTCACTGATATCGTACTAATTTAATGACAAGAAGCAGCAATATAAAAGTACAGTCTCATTTCTACTGTCTGAAATGCTGAGCTTCGAGTGAATACATGAGTTATATGAGAGCTAGACGTAACAATAAAGTATCATGCTTCATCTGTAACAATGTACTAGTAGTATTACTCCTAATAAAGATATATCAGTCAAAAATGATTAATACTAAGCTCATATACAGAAAGCTAGCAAAATTGAAAGATATGTATATAAAAGTTATGAATATTAAATTAGATTGTTTAACAAAGAAGAAGATCGATAAGTGTAAGAGAACCGTGAACCTTTTTCTCTATAAGCAAGCTAATCAACCGATAACTTACGGAATAAAGTCCTTCAATGGTATCTAGATATAATTTAACATACTATTATCATTTTAATAATAA
>JABUQX010134146.1:12500-25000 GCA_015478945.1 Trachelipus rathkii
TGTCCAAGAAGATAGATAAGTTACTAGGTGTTTTTGAGAGAGAGATGGAAAGAAGTTGAGTTTTTAATTAAAGAGTTAAATTTATTTTATCGGTAAGAATAGAATCGGAAGGCTGAAGTCAAGAAGCTACTCTGGATGCAAAAGAGGGAGCAGATTTAAAATGAATGGAAGAATGGGGAGTTGACTCATAGGCATAATAATGAAGAGAGTTGGATGCTCAGCTGAGAAGATCGTTAATGAAAAGTAAGAATTAAGTTGGAGATAAAACAGAACCCTTCGGAACACTACAATTAATAGGAAATGAGGAAGAGATCGCTCTTTCAACAAGTGCAGATATGTAGCGATCTTAGAGAAAACTAGACGAGTAAGAAAAGAGAAGGAGGAAAGCCGAAGGAAGGGAGCTTGGAAAGTAGTGACGCATGAAGCTTTGGACATGTCTAACGCCACCACACAAAACTCTCATAGTCCCTAAGGGCAAAAGATCATATATCAGTGAGATAGGAAATAATGTCACCAGTTGACTTAGCCTCGAAATCCATACTGGTGATCTGAAAAAATGGGAATAAGACTCCAGATGATCCAGCAAAGGAGAGTTGAGGAGAATTTCAAAGATTTTAGAGAGAATACAAGTGAGAACTATAGGACAATAGTTGGAAGGATCAGAGAGGCTAACCCTCTTCTGGATCGGTTGAACATATTATCTCTTCCAGCATTGAGAGAAAGTTTTATTATTAAAACATAGTGTTGAGCCGAACAAGGATAGGTTCCACCTCAGAAGTACACTCCCTCAAAATACGGGAGGAATGTCATCCGGGCCACTAGCTTTCCTGACACTCATAGATCCCATGCACCTGATTATGTGCAATCATAGGCAATAGGCAGAGCCTTGGAACACCTGAGAGGAGGAGTAGGAGGAGGGATGCCAGAATCGTCCAAGGTGGAATTGGGTGAAAAAAGAGAGGACGAAGAAATTAGCTTTTTCAAGCTACAGATCCGTTAAAGCGAATAAGAGGAAAGGCAGATTTACAGAAGTTAATAGAAATGTTTTTGGCAAGAGGTCATAAATTTTTGTTAATAGGAGAACCAAGATCAGCGCACACTCTTTTGGTGAAAGCATGTTTAGCCTGTCGAATAATATCCTTGCAACGATTCCTAGTTGAACGAAAATTAGCAAAAGTGATAGAACGAGTTTTTCATTCCCGATATGTCTCTCCTGAAGCGCAAGAGAACAAGTGTCATCGGATCAAGAATTTTGAGGAGAAAAAGTTGTAGTTCAAGATGGAATAAACCTAGCTGCTCATTCCTCCCTCGGCAATTACGGCCCCTACTTTTCCTGCAGGCGCCGAAGCATCCTCAGAGTCAAATCAGGATCCACACCAAGGGTAGATAGCAAAGAAGCGACGCATTGCCCCTCAATTAGTCCGATTAAAGTGCCAAGAAATACGCTTAGGCACGGTGGAGCTGCTGGAGAAAAAGTGTTACAAATAAGAACAATAGGATTTTGGTAAGAATAGGGGGGAAATGGAGTATTTGTAACGAAGAGTAGTGGTGAAGCATAATTCAAGAGTGTTCAAGAATTGATTATGGCGACCTTGGATATGTGTAGGTTCCTTAATCAGCAGTTCCAGATCGATGAGAATACTGGATGTTTTTGACCTCCTTCCTACCTGTGTCAGTACGAGAGGAGCCCAACCACTCAGTGTGGTTTACGTTGAAGTCCCATAATGAAAAGAACCTCAACATTTAAATGAGAAGAAGTAACAGTCTCATGAGAAGTAGTAAGATATTAAAAAAGAAAAATCTGTTTCATTAGGAGAGCAGTACCAGAAACACAAGATAGTAGTAGGTAGGAAGAAAGATCTTAATCCCGAAGGGCTGAGGCCTTGCCTCTCTTTCGAAGGTGTAATGCCCGCTTACAACCACTTCGGGAGGTGACCCCCTCAAATGGGACTTCACACACCCAATCGTGGGGCGACAAACCTGCATTAAAACCACAAAATTTAATTAAAATACCTAATATTAATAAAAACACCTAAACAATGAATTTTATAATCTTATATTAATAAAGAGAAAACTAAAACTAAAACCCTATGTCCTAACTAATAAAAACTAAAAAAAAGTGTTAAGAGGGAAAGTAAAAACTTTTAAAATTCAGGAAGGCATAGGTTACTGCTGAATTTCTCATCACCTATAAACATTAAAGGCAGGTAATAAAAACTATATTAACACTAAATAACACTAAAATCACACAGGACATTTAATTAAACCTTGAGATTAAGCCACTAAATGATATAACCTTTGCGTATCGCTAGTTCCTTGAAGTAAAACTCGTGCTCGTCCCATAGACAACGCCACATTTCTACCATGTTGTTCCCAATATAAATATTTGCTCGAGGTCAACATAGTGCTGTAAGCAAAATCCTATTGAAATTTTATTTTGATGGTGGAAAAAAATCTAAAACAGTAAATACAGAGAAAACGTCATCCATAAAATATTCTCTATTATCTCGGCCATATCCTTGCAAAGCAAGAAAAACGGACTGAAATTCTAATACGATAACGATATAATTAAAAATCTTTTTAAAGTTCTCTTTCACATTTACTCTGCTTAAGAAATACACATTTCCAGCAGCTAAAAGATGCGTTAGAAATCTCATAAAATTGTGTTGTAATTATTTTATAATTACTCCATCTGTCACAATTGTGACCAGTATTGTTTCTTAAAGGGCACGGATGATTGTATTCACGAGTATCTAACTTGAACTTGTGTTTGGGGATATCGTGGGTGCATTGACCATCTTTTGTAAATAACAATATCAACAAACAATATTGTACATATAAAAATAGAATTAATTATTATGTATTCAATATACATTTCAATATACCATATCATAATGCAATGTTATTGTACTATAATAAAATCGTCGTTACTGACAATCAGCAAACTATATTTTGGGGGTGCAGCGTGACGTCATCCTTGACATATTCGGAAGAAATATTTTCATTTTCGATTTCATTTTTATATTTATAATGGAAAAAATAGAAATATACAAACTTATAGTTTGCTTAATAATTGTCCTTTCAATTTGTCACTAGCAGCAAAGTTAGGTACGAAAAAGATCATAATATGACATTGAAAGGATTTTACTCTTCAACTCTTAGTTTTGGAATTATTTAAAAAAATCGTTATTTTCCATTAAAATTAAAAATCAATTTCAAAATCTTTTAAAGAACACCAAGTTGTGCTACTATATCAAATTCCATTAAAAAATGTGGGATATTAATCGAAATAATTGATTCTAAAAATTTGGCTGAAAAAATAAGCCTTAAAAATATTGGACTCATAAGAGTAAAGTACTAGTTTAAAGTGGGTTACACTTTCGATAACCACACTATCTTGTCCATTTATGTTTAAATTATTAAGTTTCAAATATGAAACCACCAAGTCAACCTTAAGTCGGTCAGCATCCCTAAAAGTTCAGGCATGTAACTAGAAAACTATATTAGCTACACGAAAATAAATTCTTCGTAATTACACTAAAGAACATGGGTGTTCCAAGTTTCTCACAGAAAAAATGTATATTTAAATATATATATATATATATATATATATATATATATATATATATATATATATATATATATATATATATATATATATATATATATATATATATATATATATATATATATATATATATAATCTTGTTGCAGCCAAATTTGGATTTAAAGTTTCATTCTTTTTACCGGCTGACTTATAATTTCCATTCCCAATGGATTGGGAACCTTATACCCTGGGTGTTGTGAACACATGGGGTCATCTCCTCTTAAAATTTGAAATCAATCCATAAAATATTTTCTAATTTATCAGCTTGATATTTAGTCTTTAAATTTAGGCCTTATATTTTGTACAAAAGTTGTATTTTTAAAGTTTTTGTTCCTCCTTGGTGCCCATCAGTTTTATAAGGATTTTTGGGATGAGGAGAGTGTCAATTCGATCTTCATATATCAATCTTTAACTTGTGTGAGTCTCTTTGACCTCTTCGATTGAAAAGGTCATCTATTTGGTCATAATTTGACCTTATGTATAGCAACTTTGAAAGATTCAAAGTTTCGAATCTTTCATTTCAGATACAAATTTGATATTAATATCAAAATGATCAGGATTTCCTTCCGGTCATTTATATATGTATTTCCTGTTATTATTCATTTTTAATTGCTATAAAAATTTACTAACTAATTTCCTATGACTCGTAATTAAATCAAGTTATCAACTTGTGATTTCAATGCCAAATATCGCCATCCGAATTATTGGATGTTTTTGCGGAAAAACTACATTGTTTTAAACAATGATATATTTGTATGTTGTAAATAATTGTTTTAACTACCTTTTGGTATTAATTTGATAATTTTTAGAAAACAATTAGTCAAATTGGATTTTGGGAAAAACACGAATTATAAACCACTTTCTCAGTCAACTTGTTGCATATAAAAAGTCGCTTCGCAGCTCAAAGCTCACTTCTTACAATAATCTGTTACTTGCAAAGGATTCCGTCCCTTTTATTTGAATCCCGAATCCCAACGTATTGAACTTCAACTCCTAGATCAATTTAAATGCAGCATCGAGTAGTAATTTTATTGGACGAAATCTGCCCATATGGTGGAATTCAATTTTCCCCTTTAGATCTCATTCTTAGCCAAATGCAGTCACCTTAATATTTAGGAATCCATTAGGATTTTTTTTATTGACAATGGATTGTACCATTATAAATTTTCTTCCGATTACGGTTATTTTTTCCATTCTTGTGTAGGTTTGTGATAAATAATCGAAGACCTGTGGACTTGTTAGACTCCCCTTTTTTATAAGTAATATCACTTCCTTTTTAAGCCCTGTTTCAACATTAGGAAAAGGCCAATTGTTTTTACTTTGAAATTTATTTAATTTCATGCAAACATTTTTATTTATGACATATGAAGTCCAAATATATGCTTTTTTGAAAGAAAAATTTACTTAGTATAGAAAATAATTAATAGTTAAAATTAAATAAAACCTATGGGAAAAAATAGCGAAAAGTGCTCATCAGACGATAAAAAGACAACCACCCGTCTTTCATCAGGCCCAGAAGTCAACTAAGGGATTTAATTTTATGTTTCAAGGTATATTCAGCTTTGTTTGCTCCTCCTTGAGTCATTTGATGTAAAAATAGTCCTTATGCTAATAGGTAATAAGGTCGAAAATTCTAAATCAAGTGATGTATAAAAAATTCAACAGTGGGAAAGAAAGGGTTAAAAGGCCATTTTTAAAAAAAAAATTTTGTGAATAAGAATATTTTTTTTATCGGCTATATTGGTGTTATCTAAGATTTAGTCTCTGGGACCTTGATCTTTTCAGTTTGGATTGGTCAAGATTCCTTGTGAATCCTCAATGTGTTAGATAACGTCTTTATATCCTTCTTCTAGGACATTCGCAAAGAGCTTAAATTGCTTCCGAAGGAGTCTACGTTTATTTAAGACTTCGCTTCTATCGGGAAATCTTAAATATTCGCGTTCTTTCACATTTTAAGCTCGATTTTTCTCTGAATTCAAATATGTTACTTTTTAGTCCAGTTGTAAAAATAAGTCATAATCGATTCTACCTTAGATATCTGACTGTTCTTTTTAACTCTCTCTAACTATTTTTCGGTGAAAGCAATTAACCAATATTTTCAAGCCTATTGCAAACAACAGATGATACACTGATTTTTTTTAATGTTTGTAAACAAAAACTTAAAATAAAATCTAACACATAAAAAGAAAGAAAAATTTGATAATATATCATTTTGGTAACTATCGATATATCGATATTATCCCGTCGATTACAATCGATGAACCCTAAAAATTTCGTCGTCATGCGCTCATGAAGCTTAGTTAATATTTTCACATGGTTTTAAAACTGGGTTCGTAAAGCATAGTTTTAATATTTGTAAATTGGGTTTCAAAATAATATTTTTATTTTGTGTCGAAATTAATAAAATTTATCATTAAAATTCTATCTGATTAAAATTGTCATATTCAAATACTGACAAATTTATAATAAATATTAATTACCGATAAGAAATAAAAAGTGAATTGTTCACAAATTTATTCGTTATTTCAAAACGATCATTAATAAAAATTTATCTCGTCTCTCTGGCAATTATTGAAAAAAACTAGTAAGTAGAAAAGCATTTCCGAAATTTTTATAAAATAAAATCAACATATATATATATATATATATATATATATATATAGTGATATTTCGTATACCTAGACTGACATATAAGAAAGAGAAGATAGTTAGTATATATATATATATATATATATATATATATATATATATATATATATATATATATATATATATATATATATATATATATATATATATTTATTAGTAAATATATCTTCATGTATAAAACCTTTCTATTTTGCTAAGAACTATTTTCAATGGAACTAGAGGATTTTAAAAATGATTACAAAAATTTAAGAATATTTCTTGTCCCTCTGTATTTACATTATGGTTTAGAGACTTTCTTGGCTTTGGAAATATAATTTTTGTTAGGCAACAGCCAAGGTTTGTTTTAAAATAAAACGAGGCACTTAACAAAAAAATCAATTGGGCAACAGTGAAATGATATAGCTGCGAGCTTGTGTGTAGCATAATGCTATTTGTTGAATTATATATTAAACTTCGTAAAGAAAAAGATTCAGTAAAGTATTTTATTTAAAATTTAACATTAGTTCCAGTTTAGGTCTTAGTATTTATTGCCTTATTATTGATAGAGGAATTGTTCTGAGAAAGCTTAGGTTGAGGTTTCTATTCCAAGCTGGTCCTAACTCTTTACATTCTGATTTAGAAGGACTAGTTGTTAGGTATATTATATCTATTGTTTCATTCTAACACACCTCTAACCTTTAAATCCTTATACGTTATACCTTACTTTAAGTTTTAGAACAGAGTACTCTTTTATAGCACCTTCTATATGTAGGCCAAAACTAGGAACTAGCAACTACCTTTCTTTTAACTAAATCCTTTAACAAAAAGGCATCTATCCAAGCTTTAAAATCTTGGAAATTCTGCGTTTAAATTTTTGAATTAATTGAATGGTGAGTTTTATACTTTATTTTGTTGAGATTTAATTTTTTATTAGGCTAGACATCCTCATGTTTGGAGTAAGCAGTTCACTCAATTGCTCTTATTGCACATTTCAGCACTTTCTTTAGAGAAAATTATAATAGCTTTCCAAGATTTTAAAGAGGAGGTCTATCTTAATTATTCTTATTAGCTTATGCTGTTTGAATTTTATTACTCACCTTATATATAGCTTATTGAATTTCCTTGATACTTGGAGTACGTTGCCTAAACTTTGAGTAAAATTATAACGTAGTTGTGTTTTCCAAAATATTGTATTCACTTAGTCATTATTTGATATTTTCTCTATGTTTGAAATGGAAGATTGCCTATCACTTAACCATCTTCTTATAGTAGAACGAAACGATTTAAAAAGAAGGATGGAGGCAATTATAGCAAGATTAAAAACTAGCGGTAGTCCCTCTTTTATTAAAGATAAATTATCTGAATTAAAAAGTTATCTAAAGTCTTTGGAGAAGACAGATAAAAGAATTATGTCAAATATACTTAAATTTTAAACTCTTAATGAATTTTATATAAGTGAGCGTAATAGCACTTTTGATTATAAATTAGATTTAGAGGAACAGATTGCCACTTTATCTGACAATTTTACAAAGCCTAAACCCCTTCTATTGCTAGCGAAGACTCTAAACCCCCCTTTTGAAACTCGACTGAAGGCCCTAATTCTAATGTATCTGATAGAACTGTGTCTAGTTTAAACCTTTTTAGGAGTGCAAAAGAGCCTCCAATTCAGATAGGGAAGTTTGAGGGTGATGAAGAAGATAAGTTAGCATTCTCCGTGTAAGTCTAAGTTTAAAGTTAAATAGACGGCAAACCCAGGTTTATACTAATGAAGAAAAACTCATACATTTGATTAGTAATCTAGGAGATGTTGCCTACGAGATGATTAAACACTTGAGTCCTGAAGGTTCCAATTATGCTATTGCCTTAGATATTTAAAAAAAGAATTTCTCGATAGAGATTTTATAGTAGAAAAAATAATTGTTAGGCTATTAGACATTTCCCCTCCCCCTGAAGATAGTTTATCCGATGTGAAAGCATTCATTAATGAGGTCAAGGCTTCTAGCTATGACCTAAGTCTTACGGATTAGATTTCCTTACTCCTGATACTTCAGGTTTTAAAATGATTAATTTGTAGTTAAATAAATTACCCTCCGTTAGTTTATCAATAATTTATTAATCGATTAAACTCTAACAAATTACCCAAGTATAATTGACGTGTTTGAGAATTCGTTTACCTTAATGAAACGCATGGAGCTGATGCAGAGATCGCAGCCTAAGCATGATAATAATAACTTTAGGAATAGTAAATTTGGCCGACACAAGAGTAATTATCATAATAACCCCACTAATAATGGTCTTAAATATAATAAATTTAACAATAGTAAACCTACTAAGAGTAGCCAAAATGAGGGTGATGGTAATGAGGAGTCTTCTTGTACTAACCTGCCCAAAGCTACCCTTGAGAATTTTAAAACTAACCTGAAGTCTGCCAAATCTACTGTTCCTTTTAAGAGCAATGCAGCTTTCCCGTGTAAGTTTTGCAGCATGGCAGGTCATAACATGAATAAATGTACAAATTACTCCTATGTTGAATCTAGGCTAGAACGCTGCGAGCAGCTACACATTTTTAGATTCTGCTCGAGCGCACTGCATGCTTCTTCTGATGAGTGTCCTGGTAATAATGACAGTAATTTGGATTACCCTTGCATGTACTGCAACCTTCGAACACACATATCTGCTTTGTATATAGAAGGGCACAAATAATTTGTAAAGATATTGCCATTAGATTTAAGTTAGTTTGTAGTATTTAGTTTAAGGAACTTTAGGTTTACTTATGCTTAAGATGTTGTAAATAACTTTTTGCTTAGGATTCTATTCTTGAATAGTATCCTCTCTTTGTATTTAGGCCTAATAATTTATTTGTGCTGTGAATTTATAAGAATCAGTAATGGGACAGTTCTGCCCAACTATCACCTAACATTGTGTTTGTGCATGAAGCATATTTTTTAAATATTTTTTTGGGGGGTCTTATACATTATTAGGCTTACTTATTTAAAATTCTTAAATTAATATGTATGATAGGCTAATGGATATTTCTTTGCTTCAATATTTATTAGGACTGTTGTCGTCAGACAGTTTTCCGCTGTAAAAATTTGCTTCAGGACTTCTATTTTTGGGTAGGGGTTTTCCTTTAAACACTCATATTTATATTATTTGACCTGTTAGTTTTAAACATTTACACAACCTTTTACATTTATTTGGTCTATTTTATATTTGGACTTTGGCATATTTTTGAAAAAAAAATTCATTTGTATATTTTATGTTACTTTACATTGTGTTTATAAACATTGACATTAATTGGCCTTTGGCTTTAAACATTTACATCACCTTACACACATGTTTGGTCCCCTAATATTTGGCCTTTGGCATGTTTAAAAAAATGGGACAATTTCTTTAATTTGCATATTTTACTTTACATTGTGTTTAAAACATTTACAATAATTGGCCCTTAGCTTTTAAACGCTTACGTGACCTTTTGCATATATGTAGTCTCTTTGTATTAGTTGGCCTTTAGGCATTTTAAATTTTTTTTTTTGGGCATTACATATGTTTGGTTTATTTTACATTTGGCCGTCGGCTTCTTTTGGAAAAAAAAATACTTTGCAAATACTTTGACCCATGTTGGTCTGCTTTCATAGTTAAAAAAAATATATATTTTGCTTTGAACTTCCCATTTAATTCTGGTTTGAACTGGTTGCACAACAGTGCTAGTTTATACTCCTATTCCCTTTTTGTCTCTGGTTTTACAAAGGTGCTTATTATACTGTATCTCAAACCAACATGGTTCAAAGCTAAAATCTTATTTTAAAATTTTAAGTGCTCAATTTATTGTTTTGATTTACAAACTTGTCCTTAATGACTGTTCAGTTATATTTGAATAATTTATTCTGAATTTCATTGGTGATTACCATATTTTGAATACTTTGCTTATATTGCACAACGTAGGCTTGAGCTCTTGCTTAGTAATTACTTAATACTTTAATTTGGTCTCCTGCGTATGAGGTTTAAATTTATGTTTACTAGAATATCTGGCATTCATGCTGGATTTAAATTTGATTGTTTTAAAATATTGCATGGTATGAGCAATTGCATGTTGCTCTGGATTGAAAATTTGTTTAAAAATTGCTTACACTTTGAACACTGCCTCCCTTAATTTGCTTTCAGCAAATTCTTTTTGGCGGGAAGTTATTAGAAATATTTATTCCTGTATAAAACCTTCCTATTTTGCTACGAACTATTTTCAATAGAACTAGGGGATTTTAAAATTGTTTACAAAAATTTAAGAATATTTCTTGTCCCTCTGTATTTACACTATGGTTTAGAGACCTTGGCTTTGGAAATATAATTTTTGTTAGGGAACGAAGGTTTGTTTAAAAATAAAACGAGGCACTTAACAAAAAGTCAATTGGGCTAACAGTGAAATGATATAGCTGCGAGCTTGCATATAGCATAATGCTATTTGTTGAATTATATATTAAACTTCGTAAAGAACAAGATTCAGTAAAGTATTTTATTTAAAATTTAACATTAGTTCCAGTCTAGGCCTAAGTATTTATTGTCTTATTATTGATAGAGGAATTGTTCTGAGAAGGCTTAGGTTGAGGTTTCTATTCCAAGCTGGTTCTAACTGTTTACATTCTGATTTAGAAGGACTAGTTGTTAGGTATATTCTATCTATTGTTTTTATTCTAACACACCTCTAACCTTAAATCAAATATATATATATACAAAGGCCCTTGTGAGAGAGAGGTATGCAATCGCAATGCAATTGTAAGAATAATGCGATCGCAACCGCAACTATTGTACGTTAAATATACTAAAACAAGAGAAATTAATATACTTCCGCAGCAAATATATATATATATATATAGCAGTATATATATTATATATATATATAGTTAGTATATATATATATATATATATATATATATATATATATATATATATATATATATATATATATATATATATATATATATATATATATATATATATATATATATATATATATATATATATATATTAGTGATGGACCCGATGTCAAAATTTGACTGCCTATGACGAGGATGATCTTAAAGAGGATGCGATGCGGATCTTAAAGTAGATGAGGATGCGGATGCGGATGTTTACTCTTTGAAGTTTGAATTAAAATTTATATATATATATATATATATATATATATATATATATATATATATATATATATATATATATATATATATATATATATATAGTATATATATATATATATATATATATATATATATATATATATATATATATATATATATATATATATATATATATATATATATATATATATTTACAATTGTCAAAACCACCCCCTCATGAGCAAAGCCCTCCTATTCAAGGAGGGGGTAGTACTAGGAGATTTTGCACGAAAATGACATGGGCCCCTGCAGAATCCTAGGATTTTCCTGACCTTGACCAACGCGATTTTACCTGACCTTACCTTTTTGGGCCTTGACCTTTTTCGACCAACCATTTGGTCTTCCATGTGGGTCATTTTGGCCCACGGTATTTTTGGCCACCGTAATTTTTTGGCAACCCTAATTTTGGCCACCCTAATTTGGCAACCCTATTTTGGCAACCTCTGAAGAAGGGGTTAAAGCAGACGGAGGCGAAGCCTGTCAAAATAATGTATTACCCCCATTTTACCCCTAATTTTTTTTTTCGATCATGGGTCAATTTTGGCCCACGGTAATTTTTGATCTGTCTTTAGGGGCTTAGCCCTTTTTTGATGTCTTAACCTTGTTGTTTCGAATCCGCTGCGCCCGTTCCCGCCCGCCTGAACCGCGGGTTCAAATCCCACCTGAACCGTAGGTTCACATCCGCACGCCTTGTGTCCCATCCTCCTTTGTATACCGTCCCACCATACCCGTCCTGCCACCCATCTGCCCACACACACACACTTGCGCCCACGTGGTCATGACACGATTTTCCACCGTCCCTTTTTTTTCTGTTCTTAACCTTCCTTACCACCTCAAGCCTTATCGTTTTCACCGTTTCGAGTTCTATCCGTGTCATATTTCAAAAATAGAACTCGACCTCTTACCTCTAAGGCAAACCCCTGACCTTTAACCACCCGTCCAGCGCTGCGAATTAGGAGAATATATAATTTAATTTTCAGTCTATAAAAGCAATTCCGCATCTTCAAATATCATTAATAATAATAATAATAATAATAATAATTTATATATATATATATATATATATATATATATATATATATATATATAGCATA